>AYEL01076217.1:0-88780 GCA_000484575.1 Olivierus martensii | reverse complement strand
ATCATCATCCTGTAGGCATGCAGAAAAATTTAAATTTCAAATTTATCCGAATAAACTTCGAGAATTAAAGTATTAAAACGTGTAAAAATATCACTCCAATGTGATAAAATTGTGGAATCCTTCGGATTGCATCTCAAGTATTAAAATTGATTTCTTTTTGTACAGAGAAAGATGTCAATTCACGTGTTTCACACAATTTCAATATCATAAATATCAATAAATTCTATACATAATGAACTACCATAAATATAAATAGATTTTTAGATAAATCTAAAAAAACTTTTGAATATTCTTTAGATATTTTTTTATGCTGGCGATGTAAACAGATTCTGTAGGATTGAATGCTGTTTGAGATTTTATCAGCTCGTCAACTAAAAATTTGATGCAACCGTCAGAAATTTTTATGCATTTTAGAGGTTATTTTCATCAGGAATCACGAATAAATATTCCTACATTATTTATTTTTACTCCGAAATTATTCTGTTGTCTTTCATTTTATCCAATTCGCCATTATATTCGTCAGATTTTTATAAAAAAAAAAAATTAAGAATATTCGGAAACATTTCGTTTAAAAAATTTTAAACCTGGCAGTAATGCAATTTTAATTGTCACGAAACTGTAATGTTAATTACTCCTCTAACTATTGATCCGTCCGAATGAAATTAAGA
Source organism: Olivierus martensii (assembly GCA_000484575.1). Lineage (NCBI taxonomy): Eukaryota > Metazoa > Arthropoda > Arachnida > Scorpiones > Buthidae > Olivierus > Olivierus martensii. The sequence continues at coordinate 88,112 of AYEL01076217.1, read as the reverse complement.
AACCAATCTGAGAGTAATTAAAAAATAATCACATACACGAATTAAAAAAGAAAGAGAAAAAAATAGTGTTGAAATAAGAAGCAATGCGTAAAAATTCTTTAAATCCCGAGAGATTTCTAACCTCATTAGGCGATGTTTAATTCTTCAATTAAATTGCTTAAAGGAATTCATTAATTTTTGTGTGATCAATAGGAGGAATCCCTACAATAAGAACTCAGTTATTAGTGCTGACCTTCGTACCAGACATCACAGTGGCACAGAAAACTTCCATTGGTCTGTTGGGCGCAATTTCCATTTTGGCAAGGATTAGGATTACAGGGAGCTACTGGTTCTGTACAATGTTCTCCTGTGAATTTAGGTTGACAATCGCATATATAACTACTTTCTGTCAGATTGCAATAACCGTGTTCTCCACATGGCTGAAGATCACACCATTGAACGTGACAAAACATTCCTATATAAAACAAAAACAAGTATGAAATTTTTAGTTATTAACTATTAAAACGTATTTATTGAGTTATTTTCAAGTTTTGCATGCGTATTGCACACGAACTCTATTATGACATGTAGTTCGACAAATTCCACCATTAAAGCGGTTTATCATTGTATAAAGTATGTCAAAAGTTATTTACCAGTGAATTGTCCTTGGCAATGACAGTAAGACGTAAAATCTTCGTTCGTTATGCATCTTCCTTCATGCAGGCAGGGATTAGGAATACAAGAATCCACATACGTTGAAGGAAAGAATAAAGTTTTACTAACAAATTGTGTATCTGTAAAATTTCATACTTATTTTTACTGAAAACGTTAAAAAAATCTTTCATGTATCCTTACCTAAGTACAATTCACATTACCTATAAAGGTTTTAAACCGGAGTACATAAAACGGCGCATAAAACTGGGCAAAAGTAGACGACGTTATGGATATACTATTGAGTGTGGATAGATATATAACTTTCTCGTTTCTGTTTTCCGTTCGGCATAAGGATACTGATGTCAGGTTTTCGTTATAGGCATCTTCTAATCTCACCTCACCCCGGCTACAGTCAGCCACCAACGTTTGATTGTTTGGAGATTTTAACTGAATATTATAACCAATTGGAGCCACAATTCTCTGAGTGTAATTTACTCCAACCGGAGAAGGTAATGGATAATTTAGACTCGAAATAATCCCTTCAGAATCACTTGGCAGGGCTAAAATCGATTGCACAGAAGAATCTCTTTCTGTAAAAAAAAATTAAATTAATCAAAATCTTTTTAAATTTTGATTGCAAACATTTAAAAATAAATAATTGATTTTTATTTTTTAAATTTTTTAATCTTTTTTTCCTATTATTTGCATTTTTCATTAAGCAGCTTTTATATTTATATTTTTAGTGATTTTTTTTAGTATAAATAAGTAAAACTTAGAGAAGAGTATCAGTAACACATTACATCAATAAAATAAATGTTTTTTTTTTAATAAATAAATCCAAATTTTATACGATAACATCATCACCAAAATAAAAATTTTCTTACAAACCGAAGACATAAATAATTAAAAAATAAATAAAGAAATGCTTGATAATATCACATTTTCTCATGTAGGCACACAATGTTTAAAATTGTTAGCTGTAACTATAAAAAAAAAAGAAAAATTGCCTGGCAAAAATCGATTGCATCTTTATTGTCCTCCATTAAATTTTAAAAATTTGTTTCTATAAAACTAGAATGCAAAATAATTAGATTTCTCAACTTTATAACAAACGAAAAAATATATATATTTTATTTTTCTCATAAGTTTTTATTTATTTTTTTTAGTTTTACGAATTTAATAATGTTCCCACTTCGGAATTAAATTCGCATTTTAAATTGAAATCAAGTAGGCCTAGATGCCACTGTACTGAAATGCAGTGGCCAAAAATAAAATTTTAGTAAGGCAAAGGAAACTTTATTCCATTTTTCAAAAAAATGCATGTGAAATTTATAGTGACATATACAGATTATTTATATTTATCATTTGCCAAGTTTAAAATAGTGGTAAAAGTTTAATGCATTTGAGACGTGACTAGATATATATGTAGCTCAATTTTACGCCATCTTTTAAACTTATATGGACTAGGTTATCTTGCAGCATTTGATTTATAGCAGAATAAAAAAAACAAATTAAAAATTAAATGAATATCTATAAGTAAAACAGTGATTAATATATCCTACCTGATATTGGCCACATAAATAAATATTGAATAAATCTACCAAATAGTTTTATTATTTGCATTGGAAAATAAGAAACAAAAAAGAAATATCTGTTTACAAATTTTATTGTAAGTTGATAGCCTAACCTTAAATAATTTATGTTTTGATAAAATGGTTATTTGGGTAGTAAAATATCTTAAAATATTTTTAAAATGAAATTTGTGAGATTAATTAATTATTTTTCGATATTTTTTATTTTTTTCTTTGCAAAAATTCTTTATATCACGGCGTTAAATTTGGCCATTTTCCAACTCATTTCGTTTGCCAGGATAGGGATGCATGTATAAAGAGTTTGAGAAAAGAATAAGGAAGAAAGAATGCGCTTAAAATAAATGCCCGATAGTTTGACTTGAGGATTATAAAGTCAATTTGCTAAATTATCGTTTAAATTACACAGTTTAAAAATTGGATATTTAAAGAAAGCCATGCCAATTCTTGCATGTCAAAAATAGAGATACTGTATAATGATAATATATAAAGAATTCTTTTTTTTTGCGAATTTATCACTTTAAAATTGATCGTTCTGTGTGTATTAGTGCATAAAATCAACAAGAATTTTCGAAAAGGATAAAAAGTGCAATAAATAACTTACTCAGGACTTCGTAGGTTACGTTAAATCCGGTATATCCGTAACGACTTCCTTTATCGCTATGAAAATTCAATCGTAGAATATTATCATAAGAGAGAATTGTATATCCGGAAGGATAATTACTTCCATTACCGCACAGAGTCAGAAAGTTATTTTCACTGTTGTCTAAATTAATACGGAGATAATCTGTAGTGCAATTTCCTGCTTTCCCCACGTCGAACGAAACAAAGGAAAGGAGTAACAGGTCCTCCACGGGAGCTACTAATGTAGTTATACATTCCATATCTGGCAGGTAAGGTCCGGGATATCCAATACTGGTTAAAGTGCCAAAATCTGTTACGTTGACATATCTGTCATAGCAAGATGATGTATCTATTATTTCCCAAGTTGCTACAAAGCCGTTTGATGTTAAAGAATAATCGGAGTGGAAAATAACGTATAGCGTGTTTTTATCCGAAAAGAAATCGTATCTGTAAAAAAGATAATTAAAGAATAAAAATCTTCGATTCATCATTATAACAAATTTATCCGATCAATGTTTTTTTTTTCCAGTTTTCTTGCAGTTTTAATACGTGTAAATGGCTTATATTAATCAAATTGTTTTTATAGATAAGCGCCTTAATAAGACTTTAAGAAAAAAAAATCTAATTGTTGACATACATCTAACAAATTAGATTATCAAAAGAATTTTTAACTTTCACCTATGCTTACTCACTTACAAAAAAGAGTTTTTTTTAAGATTAAATTTTTAAATAATTGTTATTAGATAAATAATATTATATCAACAGATTAAAGGTAGATTATAATATTTTTTTAACTTACACAAAACGTGAAAGTAAAAATTAGATTTCGGTTATTAAAAAAAAATTAAATTTTTAGTGAAAAATTTGAAATTTGATTGGTTCGAATGAAAATTATTTTTGAGTAAATCTTTAGTTTGTATCAATATGCGATATCAGAAAAACTTTTTTAACTCCTTTATATTTATCGGTAAGATTTATAAATCAGTCACGAAATTTTAAATTTTAAAAGTTGTTTTTAGAACTTACAGAGCGTTTTTTTATCGAAGTTTTCTATAGGAAAACTCTCTTTTTTGATATACGTGATTTTATTTTATAATTTTATCTTAACTCGGGTAGTATACAGTCAAAATTCGGGCTCAAAGAAATACGTTTCTTTGAAGTTTTTATATATGTTATAGGCCTCCATTAGATAGTATATCTATTGCATAACATCAGAAAGAAGAACCAATATAACGAGATCTATTATACAAGATAAAGTATAATTTTTTAATAAATTGATTTTTATATGCAAATTTATATATATATTATATATGTAAGCAAAAGATATAATAAAATTTAAAATGAAAATGTTTTATAAGATTTTCTTTTTTTGGATTTTGTTAAAGAAGTGGATAATTTAATGATACTGCCAAGAAAAAAAATCATTAGATGATTTTTCCTTGAGTTTCTAAGTAACCTATTTCAGTTAAATTCATAACTTAAGACCAGCTACAGAATGAAATCGGGATGAATCAGTATACAATTTATAATTAAAGATTCCTGAAAGAGATTCCACCCTTCATTCTTTAGAAAGGGTGCGGCGATTTTCAACTTAGCCAATGTATAGAAACGGATTAACCACCCTCGTTCAACTATGAAATAAAAAAGATTGTTTCTCTCTTACTTTCAATATTTCACTTTAAAAATTAAATTTTCTAATTTAGTATAAATTTAACTCAATAAAAATTTATAAAAAACAATATACTGTGCATCTATAAATCGAAAATCAGCTTCCATTACTTATATCTTAGCTTGAAATCCAATAAGTTCAAGTTTACCTGTCTAATCGATCGTCTTCTTGACCACAAACTCTTGTTTCTGGACTGTTTGGAGAACTCTGCAAAGCCACGTAATCGTACAGACATTGCTCTTGCCACTCGATGTCAACGTGCTGGAAACGGAACCATATTCTGGACAGTTCTGGACCTTTAATGGTGACAACGTAATGCAAATCGTTGACATAATTAGACGGATAATTGAATGATGTTAACGTGCCCGATTGCGCCGTTAGCGTCTTGTTAAGATTATCTGGCAGAACTATATAAAATAAAGAAACATTCTACAGATATTTAAGTCTATATTTGTGTTTCCGTATATGTTAAAATCAATCTACTTCTATTACCTATAGCTGGTTTCTTGCATATATATCTCCCAGCATTGTTACAGTCCTTGGCTGTCCAAAACAGACCACTAACGTTATTCTGTCCTCTCCACTGAACCGCTAAACATATAGACGTGCCCGTATACATCTCCGGTCGATTAATTATTCTGTCGTCTGAAGGAAAAGTTATCATTTTATAACTGTTATACAACAATTATCACAGTTATAATACGAAGATTAAATTACTTGCCAGTGGAAACAATGAATTTTCCGTCGACCCACTGCCAAGCTTTTTCGCCATTATTCCATTTTGCTCCTAGCCAATAAATAGCACCAGACATGTAAGATTCCGTAGATTTGATTAATGAATAGAGAAATTTTTCTTCTTCCACCCCTTCGATGGTTATCAGATACGTCTGTGATTCTGCACATATTCTGTAAGCAGTCGACCAACTCACTTCTGGAAACGAAGCTATTAAGTAACAATGATTATCGAATGGGTGAAACAGTTTGTTTTCACACAACGTTTTACCTGTTTTTTCTGTAATTAATTGAAAAAGAAAAAGGACAAGAAATTATGAAATTAATTTGGCAAATTTTATAGAACGTTAACACATTAAGCACTTATAGGATTGACAATATTTTTACTGTTTCAAATTTGAAACAGTAGACTTATAATTTATTTTTGTTTTATTCAAATAATAAATATTTATTAGAATATAAACTAAATTATAAGTCTATTCTATTATTTCGTTCGATAAAATTTCACATAAAGCCGAAATTCTTTTAAATATGGAGCAAGCAAACAAAGAGAACTTTTGTACCTGAAAACATGCTATAAATCTCTATATAATTGATGTTTTATGTTGTAATGTTAACAAAATTATTGAAGCAAAATATATATCAAAGCAGAAAAATACTTTAAATAATAACTTTAGTAGCGAGTTGTTATAAAATTTTATTTTTGTAGATATTTTCTTTGTGATATATAGCATGGACTGCTATTTTTATATCGTTTATATTTGAAATTTAATGACGAAAAAAAGTTTAACGTTTATTTAATTTGATGTAACATTTTTGAACTTCGTTCTGAATTTTTCCGCTAGACCAATTTGTTTTCAATTTCTAGAATATTTTTCATCCAAGAAAAAGCATTCTCGAAAAAACTCAATAGGATCAAGCAAATGAATTTGGCCAAAATCCAGCCTTCTTATACACAAGAGAAAAAAAACCCAATCTTAGCGAACATACTGATTTAATAATAATAATAATAATAAAATGAATTTGGCCAAAATCCAGCCTTCTTATACACAAGAGAAAAAAAACCCAATCTTAGCAAACATACTGATTTAATAATAATAATAATAATAATAATATTATTAAAATGCTATAATTCTTATCATAAAAATATTCAAAAATAATAAATATTTTCACAAAAAAGTCATTCGAAAATTGATTTATTGATAATGCTTTTAAGCATATTAAAATGATAGTTTGTGGCTTTAATATCCCTTTATTGCTTCAGTAAATAAATAAATATTCTTATAAGATATCACGAAAATATAACTGCTATGGACACGAAACAAATTCAGTAAAGGATATAAGATATATTGCTAACAAGATAGTTTTACTGAAAAATTTCTTGAGAGCAGTGAAGTAACAAATTCGAATCATTAAAAAAAAAAATCAAATTATCCTTATCCAAAACGTTACTTACTTGGGAACAAAAGCACTTCTATTCTAAATCCCGTATAGCTATGAGAGAAATCAGCCACAAATGTCAAACGAACTAAATTTGTAATACTGATGTGTCGAAGTAATTTCACTTTTCGTCTCCAATCTCCACAATATCGTCTTTTGAATTCACTTCCATCTTCTAATTGAATAAAATCGTATTGGCAACTGTAAAGTGGAAAAAAATCGAGTTTAAAGAAATGAATTCGTGAAAAATTCTCTTTCCATAACAAATGATTTTAACATTTTATTGCTTTGTAATTGAGACATTTTTCAAATTTAAAATCTTAAATAAAAAAATAAACTTTCAATTGATATCAATTTTTGCTATAGTATTAGCATGTTCAATAATAAAATAATTATCACTATTTTAATTATTATGAAATTATTTAAGATTGAAAAACTTCTTTAACTTAATATAAAATGTTCTGTTTATTCTAGAAAAATATTGTAAGTGAAACAATTTTATTCTAGAGCAATACTGCAGCTGAAACATTTTATTTTTGAGCAACACTGTAACCGACAAATTTTATTCAAGAGCAATACTGTAACTAACACATATTATTCCAGAGTAATACTGTAAATGACACATATTCCAGAATAATAATGTAACTTGACACATTCTGTTCGAGTCTACTCTAGAATATTCTAGTATAATATTCAATACTGTAATAGATTATTTTCACAATATATACTCAAATAAAATCATTTAAAATGAATTTTTAATGAGTTATTTTATTATGAAACCTGTATTTTTATAATGTTAAAAATTATTTTATTTTCAGTAAAAGTTATAATTCAACATGGGAATGTCTGTATACATTTAAAATTTATAAAGCAGTATAAAAGTTTTAAATGAATCGAAAAAAATCACTTTTTTTAAAATTGTTAACGTAAAATACGTTAACATTAAATCAGTTATTTCGAAATGATAAAAATAGGGTAGAAAAATGATCGAATTTTAAATTAAATATCAGAAAATATTTTGTTTAATATCTTTAAACTTTCTTCGTTATTAATTTTAAAATTTGATAAAATTTTCCTGCTCCCGCTCGAAACTAATGTTTTATTAAAATTAATTTCAGTAATTATAAACGAGATAGAGAGAGACAGGTGCAGATTATATATCCGAGGAATTCGAACTGCATATATTAAAGAGTTTTTCATTAAATATTCTAAACGCGGAAAGATATTTCATATACAAATTCTTACTTGTCATGATTTTCTAGATGAAAATCGGTAAAATGCAAATCTATGGATTGACCCTGAGCACACGTTATCTCGTAATGGCACTTGATATTTGCTGGATAGGCATTGGGATATCCAGGACTCATGATAACATCTCGGGGATGCAAACTGCTTAAGACGATAGTCCGATTACAATCGGGTACAGATATTGGTACTATTACAACTGCAATTAAAGAAATTTCCCTTTTAGAATAATTTTAATTAAAATTATATTATTATTTTTATCAATTTTACTTATTTATCCGGATAAATAGGATCATTTTATATATTTATAATCAAGTATACAATATCACAAATGATATTCTTACTGTCTCATGCACTCTACTGTTACAAATTAATAAAAATAATAGAAAATACATTATTAAGAAGAAATTTTAAAGATTTTTCTAAGCGAATTTACTGTTTTAGAGGATAAAATATTTTTCTGACATTTAGATATCCTTGGATAATATTAAACTTATAAGCTTTTTCCCTGAACTGTTAGGCTATAACTCTGCTTGTGATATAAATGATGCAATGTCTATAACATAAATAATACATACAATGTTAATAAGATATAAATTATGCGTGACCTAACAGCTAACCTGATCTAATTAATTTTGCAGAAAAGCAGAACAGCATTCAATAATATCATGAGATGGGCCCATATCAATTTGTCATTATTTAATGTTACGAATATAATACTCCCGTTTATATCTCATTATCGCTGTTACCAGTAACTTTATCATTTTATTGGTACAAGAAAGAAAAAAATTTGTTAATTTATTTATTCGAAAGTCAAACAATATAACATCACTTCTTCAAACTGAAAAAATAAATAAATTTGTTCGGCAATTCCTTGAACACACTAAGAATATTTGCTGAGCTTTCAGGAGTAAAACCTGAAGAGCTGTCTAATTACAACTAAGTCTATAGATAGTTTATCTTCATTACTTCTGTAATTTTTCTCTAGAAGTATTCTAGAGATACCGATGCTTACATGCCTGATTACACCATTAACTCTGTCAACAGGCATTAAGTTTGTTATAAATTCAATCGTTAATCACAGTCGTTCTGTTATATTTTCTATTAAAATCGAATTAAATTTGCAATTTTATTCGAATATCTTATTATTAAATCGAATTAAAATTATTAAAAATTCGATACGAATCGAATAAAGTTTAAAAAAGAATATTTTGGTTGAAATTATAAAATAGTTTACAATACTTTAAAAATTATATAATAATTTTATCGTATCGTTATCTGAGAGTTAATGCTCGATATTTAAACATTTTCTGTAGATAAAGTAATAATTAATGGCGGTAATTTATCATAAAGCAATAATCATTTATTATTCAAGCAGACGAATGAATGATCGCTTTCCAGTTTAAACAGATAAATCCTTGAAAGAATTGTTTTGTCTACCAAAACAAATTTCACAAAATAATTTTAATTATTACAAAATTGGATACGAAGAATAACGTTCATAAATCATTACTGTTTACAGCCGATATACATAAAAAAAAATGAAAATATGAAACTAAGAATAGTGGATTTAATGAACGAGTTAAAAGAATTCTACTCTCCAAACTTTGTTTGTTAATTAATTAAAGTATTAGATGATTAAAATAATATTTTAAAATCTATATTTATATATTGATTTAAGAAAATGCTATTAAAGATAAAAATAATCGATCGAAATTTGTATCTATAGATATTCTTGCTACTTCATCGATGAATCTTCAGGTGCTTGCTTACATAAAAAATAACTTGAACTACTTTCTCGATCATAAAAATCAATTATTTAACAGACTCGCTCCGAGGTTATTTTTATGAATTTTAAAATATTTAACTGACTATATTCACTCCGATGAATGATGATTCGATTAAATTTATCGGGTAAATAGAATCGAAGTCGATAAAATAAAAATAATAATAATGATTTTGTGGAAGAATTTCTCTTATGATTGTCATTGATTAGATGTAGCCAAACTTTTTCATTTATATAAAAGTTACTTAAGGTTATTTGTACCTCCAGACTTTGGCTTCTGGCACACGAAGTAATTCAAAGCATTACAGTCACGATCGTTCCAATAAAATCTGTTTGTAATTCCGCTACCTTTGTTCGGATATCGATACTCATCCCTCAACTCCACACAATCTTGTTTCGACAAACCATCATCACTTGGTTGAGCGTTGTAGTTTTCTCGATCTTTCCAACCTGGAAACCAATCTGAAGGAAAAAAATAGCAATAAATAATGTATGATTTGTTCTATATCATATCAGTTTAACTATAATTTTTAAATATAACTCTATAATCACACAAATATCATTTAAGTTATAAAAATAAGTATAAAATGATGCAGGGTCTGAGAGAGATGAGATGGGAGTCCACCCTACTCCAAAATCATATTTGGCACCCTTATTGAATCCAAAATCTGTGTAAAATGGTCCCGCTGATCTCATCTATCTGTCCCTAGACTAATATATATATAATTATTTGTTTAAAAGTGATCACTTCAGCGATAAATAATGATAATTAAGGCTAGTTACAATTTTCTGAGAATATTATCTCATTTTAATCCAATTATTCTACTATTAGGAATGCATATCTAACCAAACTGACTTTAAATTTGTAAATAAAGAATATAATCAGTAATAATCCTAAAAATATCAAAAAGTCATTAATTTAGCATTATTTATCATAGAATACGACTAGATATAGCCTAGGAATATCAACTTTACAGTATTAAATAATTGAAAACTTTATATAAATAAACTTTATAAATAATATATTTTTCCCATTAAAAATATAAACTAATTGGATATATTTTTGATAAAATTTTTCAAGTTTATTTTAATAATAAGAGATGAAATTATTACAAATTGAATATTGTTTAACGTGTAAAACTTTCAGTATAGATTATCGTCATCTGTACATCAAAATCATAAGCTAGAAAAATAAGTAAAATGTTTGTAACATACTAAATATTTTAAGACAATATCTTTAATGTGGATCAAAAATATAATTTTTCATTAAATTGCTTAAATATTATTATTATTATTATTCGATATTCAAACGATAAAGATTAGAAGTCATATTTTCCGAATTAAAAATCGGATTCAGTAACTCTCAGTATTTTCATTTTATGTTTAAATTTAATCATTTTTATTTAAATTTTATAAAGATAATTTTACAAAGAATCATCATATATATAACAAAATCGTTAAGAGGTCAAAAAATATACTATTTACTTGAATAGATGAACTGTTGCTTGTCGACCCAGTTATAATAATTTTCGTACATCATGTCATTAGCACCAATCCAAAATGAATGCACAGAACCATATAGGACACTGGAAATTGGAAATAAATATGATATATTACCTCGTAAAACATCAATGCAAAAAATGCATGTAAAGCATGCACGTTATTTTTCATATTACTACAAATGAATCAGAGAAAATTTATATAGATTTCTCTGTTTTAAATTAATCGGATTTTTATCTCGCCAAACTGAATAAAGTCTAGCTCATTTATAAGATTACATCATAAAAAATGAACGATAATTTATATTTATTAAGAATATAAAAACTTTATCCATTTTTACAAAAAGCTTTCAAATGTCTGTCACGTGTGACAAATAATTTCAAAAGCCGCCATTTTGTAACGAAACCACGTGAAGATTTAAAAATTAATATTTTATATCCTGAATGGAAAATTCTGCAATGATTCTGTTCTTAAGCTATATTTTTCGGATGGCCTGATAGTAAGTCAACCAGTAAAACTAATTACGTAAGAAGGATTTTGCGAAATATATTAAAAATTGAAACGTTTCAAATGGTCGCCATCTTGCAATGAGATAGCATCATCATCGAAATTAATGGGCATATGCCGTTCTCAAAATTAATATGGTATCTAGTATAATAATTTATAAACAAATTAAATATAAATCTATCTTGTATAATAATAAATGATATAAAAATTTGAATGTACTGTTATATTAACATGTTTACTCCTGAAAGGCATTTTTTGCAAAAATGGCTTTAAAATCACAAAATTTTCTGCAGTAACTTCTAAAAATTAAAATGAAGAAAACGTGTATTACTGAAAAACTGGAAGGATAGTTTTTACAACTTAAAAAATTCAATTTTTTTAAAGATAATAAAATTAGTTCTGTAAGTAAATTACAAAATAACGCTGTTAAAAAATTTGGAAATAATTTAAATTTATAGAGTAGAGGCGAGTTTAATTCTATGGGGACTTAAAGAATGGTTTTTCACTGTTTCCACTTTGGAGTTTTTATACGATAATGATAGATTAACACTAACAAGTGAAAGCACAATGGTGTAAAAATTATGTCCGAGACAACGGTTGTCTGGAGAAAGAACAGCATTCCTGCATTTACTACTCGTGCTGTTAAAAGCAGTTTTGATAAGATTCGCTCAATTAAAGTAGTTTGCTCCTCCAGCAGAGACTGTACAGTAAAATAAAACAAGTATATTAACATTAAATAAACGAATAAAAATTAATACGCATTCGGTTAACCAAAAAAAACTTATTTAAATAAATATTATAACCACAAAACGCATTTAAATTTTATTATGATTAATTACATTAAACAAACGATTATGTTATATCTTAATAGAAATTAATACAAGCTTCCGTTTTAGTTATTAATACAATGAATTTGCTATTAATCTTCTACCCGTTTTAATCTGTACTTAAAATCTAGTTTGTAAGTAGTTTAATTTACTTTAAAATCCATTTTTCACCATAAATGAGTATAAATAGCATCGTGTTTACACGATTTCGTTAACTATGAATATTTATCCTAAAAGTTTCTAGATTTATATATAAGTGAGGTTAATAATCGTTAACGTTTTATGGGTTTAATTCCTTTTCTTACTCTATAGGGAATTGCGAATGAATGGCTATCGTCTCGATTATCATTCATTTTCTTCAAATTTTTAATTTAAACAAGAGGAAAATTTTCGTAAAATTCCGTAAAAAGACATCATCGCTTAGAATTTTTATGCGAAATAAATAAATAATTTAAAACAAATCGCCGCTTAAAGTATGCATAAGAGTAATGTTCTGAATGATTCAGAAGCTCCTGTTTGCCACCGAGAGTAATTCTTGGAACGAAGACATTTTATAGAATAAATGCCTTGTATGTGTTAGATCTATCAATCTTTAGGTGATTGATAAAGTTCATTAACATGACAACGCAACCAAAACGTCAAGTTAACTTATGACATAATGAATGAGTGATTTTATTTCGACTAAACCACTCCTACTGAAGTTTTGTGTGATGGCAATCGTTCTAGCATCTTAAATATTACGCATCAAGTTTAAAATTGAATAAACCTGGAAAGAAATCGCCTACCTGGATTTAATGATATCTTCGATTAAGCGATTGATATCTTCTCCAGTTATACTCGCCAAATGTCCGTCTTTTTCTTGGCACCACAAGTCGGCTTCAATCCACGGCAATGCTTTATCCGAGAGATGATAACAAAATCTTTCTCCGGAGATCCAACCGTATTCGCAAGAAGTGTAAGAAGTATTGGCGATCACTGCTCGATAATTTAAGCAGATTCCACCGGAATAATCAGCGTACGGAGTTCGAATGGACATACTTAATTCTAGATGATTACCTACTGAACGATACCTTGGATATTCATCGCTACCCGTCCAGTTACCACATAGAGTTGCTAAAACACTATTAGTCGATTTTATTTCTATATAATCCTGATCACAAAATGTTGATTTATGTGAGCTTGATGTCACTATCCTAGTGAATTGCACTTCCAATTCGTATCCTAAAGGCACATGAAAACTGTACTTGCAATTACGTCCGACATAGTAACCACTTGTGCACACATCACCTGTGGAGTTACTGATTGTGATATTGATACATGGACTCACTTGTCTGTATGAGAAACGATATCTCATTACAGTAGTTGTTACATGATAATTAATGTTTAAAATATTACTCGAAGACAGATAATTTATTATATTGATGTTATGACATATAGTTTTTTGACCTGTTCTATATACAGGTGATATCTGTACATAATCCTTATCACAGTTGTTCAGATTTTGAAAATATAATTCTTCAATAGTTAGCACTATCTTAGAACTGGAGGGTGCTATAATTCTATCACGACAATATTGATTAGGTATATAATAACCAGGATAATCTGGACTGGTAATCACACCTTCACTATTTTCATATGTTCTATTACAATCTGGAAAATATAAATTATTATTATTTATGAATTAATTATGATCTAACTTTAAATTATTAAAGATATTTTAATCTTTTACCAGTATGATTCAATAGTTCATAAACATTGATTAGCATGCATAACAATGTTTGGTATATTCTGAATTAAATTTATATTGCTTAAAAAATATTATATTCTCTAATTTTATATAAAAAATATAAATTCATTCATACAATTTATTTTTTTCTATTAATATTAATGTTTTTCTTGCCTAAAAACATCATTATATCTATAAATTTAATCATAGATTGCTATCGTCAGTGCCTTTCAGAGTATCTCAGGATTTTAGGGGCCTCAATTTTCACGATTTTAAGGACTTTCTACCACTGTATATTTGTCAATTTTGTCATTTTAAATGCAAATAAGCTTCTGTAAAATAAATAAATGTTATGAATGAATACATATTGAATATTATTTGTTTTTACTTTTTTGTCCACAATTTTATTTTAAATTTTGAAGGACCTCAAAAAATAGTAGTTGTCACGGGTCTCACATTTTCTCTGAAAAGCACTGGCTATCACATAATTTTATAAAATATTTTTAAGGATTAAACTTTTGATACTTAAACTTCAATTTTATTTGATAGAAAAATATTTGAACTAAATTTTTAAATATTAAAAAAAATCAATTTATATAATATGGAAAAAACATCGAACCTTGTATAAGAGTAGTCTTTAATAAAGGAAATGTTTGGATAGCAAAATATTAAAAAAATCTTTATATTCTTTATATTAGCAGCTCTTTATATTGTTCGAAAGTTAAAATAAATAGTTTACCCAAAAATAAATATTTATTTTTCGTTTTTATGTAGTTTTTTTTTTATGCACCTAATCGATAGACGATGTACTGAATATAAAGTATATTTATAGAAATTTGAAAGTTCATAATAGAAAATATTCTAAAAATTAAGGAAAAGATAGAAGTGGTAAAAAAAAGAAATGGAAAGATGAAATTTCATTACGATTTATATTGTTCTTTAATTAAATATTTATTAAAATATTTCGGAATTTAAAGCTAATATTCTGGTATCTAATGTTTAATATAGATAATCAGAATTTTTATTATAAAAATTTAATTAATTATAATTTATTTAAGGAAATAAAGAATTTAATTACTTCAAACTGCATATTTTATGAGAGGAAACAACTTTAATTTTAGAACATAGACATAAAATATTAACAGCTTTCTTTCTTTTTTCTGCATAAAGTTGTTATAAATTAAGTTAAAAGTTTTAAGTATTTGATGAAAATAAGTTCTTTGTTACCTTTTTCTCTGGTTGACTACTAGGAGAGAATATTAAATATAAATATTGCAATATTATTGATTGATAAAGTGTTTCTCGACGATGAAATCTGATCAGAAATATAATTATTATTGTTTCTCGAGTGTAATCGTATCACCAAATCCCAGAAGTCAACTAATGGATGCTATATAACTTTTTCACTTTTGTAACCACGAAATATTCACGAAAAAAATTAAAAAGAATATTGGAATTTAATTTCAAAATCATCATTTTTTTTTTTTTTTTTGTACGAAAAAAATTAAAAAGAATATTGGAATTTAATTTCAAAATCATCATTTTTTTTTTTTTTGTCCGAATGAGAGCGGTTTTCATTAGGAAATTTTTCGTTTCTGTCGAAATTTTTGATAGAAACTGTTTGCCAGATGAAATCTTCCAATTTAATGATATTAAAATGTGCGAAAGGATATACTGTAATAAAAAATTGATACTTAGCTGTTAAATTTCGTTAAAAAAACGAGTGGTTCCAAATGAGAAAAAATTAACACGAAACGTTAAAAATTAGCGTGTCTGATTAAATTATCTTTTAATTAGGATTAGGAGAGAAAAAACTAATTAAAATGAAAATTTTAACGCAAAAATGCGCATTTAAAAATAGCAAAAATGAATATTTAAATGACATAATTTAATTCATGTTTAATTTTAATTAATAATTTCACCTGTAAAAATTTAAATAAAGCTTTCTAGGGTATAAAGTTACGCTATGGGCATTTTTTATATTAGTCTCTCGAATGAATATAATATTTTGTATGTGAACAGTTTCAAAAATACGAAATTTTTAAACAGCTGCCATTTTGTTACGATTTTAAGTAGCAGACATATAGCTTGTGTAAAAACGGAATAATTCTGTGAAATTTGAATTTTCTGAGATGTTTTCTTCATGAAATATTCTGCGCTAATAATAACAACAGACAAGCTGAAGAGTGATTAAATAAAAACAGTGTTCAAATAAAAATCGTTATAAAAATCTATTATACATTTTTGTTTCATATCGCCGCCATCTTGCAGCTGTATTTAGGTTTATATTTTGAATAACAACGAAAGAATACTAAAATTTCTAATATTTCGCGAGTGGATGGGCTAGATAACACTACATTTGTAAAAAAATGGCTAAAAAGTATCATTATAGAAACGATTATTAATTATACTACGACTGGAAACGAATTTAGAACATGATTATTTTATAAAACTACATAATTAAGAAGGAAGAAGTATCACTTACAAATGAACTGATTATTGAAGATTGCACTGAAACTACACCCTTCTTCACAATTATTAATTCTGATCATTAAATACGAACCACGAGAAATGAAACGGCGATGAGGCAGATCGACGTTATTTGGCGTAAAACGTTCTCCTGTGCCTTGCAATTCTACATCAACAGCGATAGAAGAATGATTGACAAGATGAATTTCCTGAAACTAAAGCAATAAATTTTGTTTTAGTAAACAATACAGTAATAAAAAAACGAAAAAAGTTTGTGCGTAAGATCAACACATCTGATAACATTTATATATTAAACTCAACTTATATGTTTACTGTATATGAGAAAAGCCAATGTTAAATCAATATTTGTAAAATGTAATGCTGAAAAGTATAAGAAAGCAAACTTACTATAAACGAGCTATTTGCAAAATTGCTTTAATACTGTTTTCCCCCCAGAATGTTTTATCTGACTGAAACGTTGTATATACAGGGTAAAGAAAAACGCCGTTGTAAAATTTGGTGTACTGATAGAGGGCCTCGAAACAGGTCTAAAATGCATAATGAACATATGGTCTAGATGGCACCGTTTTCAAGTTATCTCTTTAAAGTTAGCCAATCACCATTGAGTACACAAAGCGTCACGATGCGTCGCGTTGCCAAGACGCGTCGTATTGTGTCGCTCACCTTCTTACTACCCGGTAGTTAGTAGGAGAGCGACGCAATGCGACGCGTCTTGGCAATGCGACGCATCGCGATGCTTTGTTTAATCGATGATGATTGGCTAGCTTTAAAGGGTTATAACTCGAAAACGGTGCCATTTAGACCATATGTTTATTAGGCATTTTCGACCTGTTTCGAGGCCCTCTATCAGTACACAAAATTTTATGACCAAGTTTTTCTTCATCCTGCATATATTTTTTATGTTCGATTCACAATCGATTATATATTAAATGCGTTAAATCTCAGCGGAATTTTATCATTTTTAATATGATTAATTATTATTATATCCAGGGCAATAGAAAATAAGAGACCACATACCATTCCGAAAGTCATAAAATCATGAAAACAATTTTTTTATTTATACAAAATGGTAAATTTTGAGAGTCCTTATACATCTGGAGTCCAAAATAGTCCTGCTGATCTCCCACTAGCTGGGTCTTTATATAAATGTTTGTTTTGCTTGCATAAGCTTACAGACATCTTCATTTATGCGAATAAAAAAATTAAATTTATTTAAAGTGCTTGTTTTTCAGATTATAATGTAATATCGTTACGTGTTTTGCATGTTTCTCAGTTAACTTTAAGAATTACTTCATTTGTTTTGGGTTAATAAATTATGCTGTAAGAATTGAAAGTTGTATCTCGGTAATAAATTTTATTTTAATCTTTTAGAAAATTGTATTAGTTTTTTTCCCTCTCACTCTGTTTTCTCTCTAATTTATAGAGCGAAATTTTCTCATTGATAGTCTCTTCTGCTTCAAGAAACGGATTACGTGTATATATATATATATATGTGTGTGTGTGTGTGTGTGTGTGTGTGTGTGTGTGTGCCTGTAGATTTATTATTCTGCTATATGCCACATAGCAAAACGTAAGAATGGCAAAGAGACAACTAAGAATTACAAAGCTAGAACAACACCGATAGCATATAGAAATTTTATCAATAACTTATCACAAGACGTAAAAATAAATATAAAAAACAATTTAGAAGTTTTGATATATCATGAAATATTAATGAAATTATTTTTTGCCTTATGCGATTGTTCGTGATTATATTTGACTCGTTGTACAATGAGAATGAAAGAGAAAATTCTACTTATTGTATACGGAACTTATAATTAGATCAGAAGTAAGAAGTTATTAAAAGTTAGTAAATCTACTGAATAAAATAAAATAATTCGAAATATATAAAAAAAATCGAAAAAATAATAATTTAAAGCTTAAAGATTTTCATATATGTATGCTAATTAAAAAATTAATATAAATAATTTTTATTTTGATACTTTATTACAGGTACAAAGTACTGTCATAAAATTTAATATGGTTCTGTTTGTGATCATCATCAAGATCATTTAGGACGAAAAGAACCAGTCCTGGACATAATCTTTTTTTATCACCATCTTTTCTGATAGAAAATACACGAGAAGATTGGGTAAACAAATAGTAAGATGCAGAGAACACATTAAAGGAAGAAAATTGTATTTCAGAGGAAAATTTAATGTCAACATAAAACATTAATTCTTCCTGATAAATGAGCTTATAATAAAAAATATTTCAAATACTTAAAAAATACTTAAAATTAACATTTGATTAATGCAAGCAAGGATTAAAAAAAAATCCTAAAGGATTTGTAACAATTTAAGAAATTTATTTTAATAGAAGATCCAAGTCATAAATAAATAAAAAGGGAAAGAAAAATAAAAATAAAATTATCAAAACGATTTACGATTTTGGCCCATATCAAGAACAAAAGAAATGCGAAAAAGAAAAAAATTCATTGATTCATCGACTGAATTTTGAAACATGAAAAACCGAGATAAAAGCATAAAGTTCGATAGAGAAAATAAAATTTATGGACAACAGGAAGTAGAAAGTCATTCTATAGCTGTAAAAATATAACTTTTCTTCGACTCTTTTAAAATATACTGTTGATCATCATTCTAAGAATAGATTTAGAACACTGTTATCGATGTGTATGCCCTTTTCCAATGGCATCAAAAATTTTATTCAGTTATCTATAATTTTTTTTGAAAATTAGACTATAAGAAGTTAAAAAAGTTTTCAGAAATATATAAATATCTGAAATATTTTATTGAAAAAAATTAAGAAAAATTCAATCTAGCTAAAGATTTCGGCGAAAATTATAAGATAAACTTTTAGATGGTTAATATATCAGAAAATTTTAAGATAAGGTCATCAAAAAGTATTCAAACCTCATTTTTCCATTTCAATCATTAGATTGGTGAGATCATCAGACATAACTGCTGTTCGTGATAGGTATTGAATAAATATGAATCGATCTTAAAGCTCTTTACTTCGAATAAAACGAAAAAAGACAAACTGATAATTTAAACAAATAAAATTTAGCCATAAATACAAAAGAAAATTACTGAATATCTAACTTTTTGAAAGTACCTAAAAGTAGAGAGAAAATTGTCATTCAGTTAGCATAAGTTCGAAGGCAATTTATAGAGCAGTGGTCCAGTTTTTCTTGTGGATTGTCTATCACTGACTACTTTCGTTTTTATTTAAAATAGGATTTATATAATTCTTTCTCTAAAAGTTTTTGACAGAATCAAGAATTTGCCTTTTAGAAAAATAGACTACAAACGTAATGATATTCACGCTTAAAAAATATTAAGAAGAGAAATACAAATTCTGTCAACAAGATTGTGATTTATGAAAGTATAAATGATGAAAAATATAATTTTCAGCTAGAAAGACAAATTTCTAAAAGTAATTATTAGATTAAAACAAATTAATTACTTGACAATGAAGTCATATTTATGAAAAATTATTATCTATTATTATTAAATAATTTATGCCAATTAAAGTTAAGTAAATTAATTATTTAAGACCGCCGTAAAACAATAAATTATGCGGAAGATTTTTAAATCAGATTTTATATATAATTCTCTGTTTTATAAATGTATTCACATACTAATTAATTTTTATCTAAAAGGACAAACTTTAAAAAAATCTTGAAATATTATCTCATGCAAGAGCGTAAGATAAAGGTCTCAGACCATTGCAACAAAGATCACAAGATTCTGGTAAGGAGACGAGATAATTTTCTCTTTGTGCCAATATCGCACAAAACTTTTACCCTTCACGGATTCTGCTAGACAGAACTTATAGAATAAGCAAATAAATGCTGCCTATCTGATCTGGAAGTTTCGGATGAAGAGAGAATCTATTATTATCCCCAGATTTAATGCTTCTGTAACTATCAAAGAACCATCGTGACGTGACCTTTAGTAGTTACAGAAACATTAAATCCAATGGTGATACCATCTGTTCATTAAATCCATTGATTTATGAACATTTATTAGTTCGTGTTATCATAAGAAAACTTTCTTGTGATAATATGAATTTATAAATGGACTTATCAGATCATGTTTCATTCAACGTACCTTCGTGAATTTTTATGAAAATTTGAGTTTAAATGCTTTAAGATATTTTTTCTTATAATGTTTCTATAAACTATCGATAAAATATTTGGTATGAGTACCTTTATAAATAATTTAAGAAATATTTAAAATTTTGTCTGAATATAAAACTTAAGTCTAGCTGATATATATAGACAGTATATAAAAATCTATTTTTTTTTTTTTTTTTATAAGATTTATAGTGTTTTTTTATATTTCTAGTTTTATAGTTTGAATAATAAAGACAGAAAAAGTAATACAACAGTATGATGAGGGATTAGACGATAATCAATATTTATTTCATGAATTTTAAAGACAAAAACATCTTTTGAATTATAAAAAGTTCAGGAGGGGAAAAAAGAAAATTTTTATAAATAAGCTTCTTTCTTTCTGCACTTTTTCAGGATGGGATTGTGAGCATTAATCTTAGAATTTAAAATTTAATTTTCTTAAACGTTTTTCAGGATGCAAAATTTTCGAAATATCTAATACAGTGAAAACCAAAGTACTATTTCAAGATTTCAATATGTTGTCTACAGTATGCAGAAAGAATTTTAGATTAACTTTCGCAATGGTCAACAAATCGTTCAAAGATAAAAAGAGCACTAACATAAATTCAGTTTTTTTTTAACCGGTTAGGAAAATCTTGTTTTATTTTTATGCTTATACGGTTATAGAAGCAAATAAGAAAGTTTATCTAACATTATATACATAAACATAATGAATTTGGATACTGGAAAATGAATTTTTAAACTGAAATTTCTTTGATTCAATCATCCGTTAGTTGCAAAGAATGGACAAGAATTCACGTTTCATCTATCATTGCACTTAAAAATTTTATCTGCTTCTAAAAAATACTCCTTATAGTAGTTCAATTCAGGATTCTATTATATCTGTCTATGTGAACATATCAATAGAAAACCAAAAATAACGAAATCTGAAAAGCGTACTGTTACCAAACGTCAAATACATTCGTAGATCTTCAGAAAGTGCATGAGACATATTTTAAAAGAAAAATTATTAAATGTTAGCCATATTTAAGCATGATAGAATTTCTCATGAATATATTTATTCCTTCACCATCAAAAATCATATTTTTGATAAAAAACACGAAAGTCGATTATTTCATCTGTAATAATATTGATCTATCGAGTTTGAAGTTTTATTCGATCTAATGATATTTCTTATAAATCGAAACGTCAAATATTGTTTGCGAAATTATCCTGTTACAATAATCATATTTTTTGTAATTTTTTGAATGCAATACATATATATTCGTTTGAGTGATCTAACAGATAAAACACGATTTCGATGATGATGAAATCTGTTTACTACTGCATGTGAGAAGTTATCAGCACTTGAGCTTGTTAAATGCTGCCATAATTGTAGATTATCATCATTAGTGCCTTAATTAATATAAAAAATATCAGTAACCAACTAAGTGATTTATTCTTGTTTTGTGCATTGAATATACCAGATTGAATGGAAGAAACTTTAATAGAAGATCATATTTACAGTGTTAAAATGTTTAAATAAATTTTATTCAAACGGTCTTTCAATTTTTCTAGATAATACCGCTTAAGCATGTTTCAGTTCAAGAGGATAATCCATCAATATTTATAATCAAGTATAAAATTAAATTTTCCATGAGTCAAACAATATTTTTACAATATATGTTAACGTAATATTCTTAACACGCAAAATACTTATCTTCACACTTGTTTATATAATAGCATGTTTGTTTATTATAGCCATAGTACAGATTAAATGGTTTCTTATTAAATATTTATTGTGTATTTTAATATTTTTCTACTTGTATACAAAGTTATATGTATGTATACAAGATGTTGTCAATGTGAAAAAAAGTAAATAAAACGTTTCGTAAATATATACACTAAGCTAAAATGAACAGCATTATAACTTAGAGTATAGGAAATGAAGTCATTAAAACGATAAAATACTGCATTTGAACTTCAAACGCATCTTCAGTTAATAATCATTCGGCGATCTTATGCTGCAATTCTTCAATTGCTCGTGGGATTAAGAGACAATTTATGGTAATAGAGAAATGTGAGATATGCAACGAATACTAAACGATGAAGCTTTATGGAAATCTTATCCACAAAACCAATTACACAAGAAACTAAACTAGAACGAGAATAAAATTATATAGCATGGTAAAAGTACATTTCACCTCGAAGCGATCGAGTGCGTCGCGCCACCGACGCCAACCTTAATAAGCATGATTTTTGATTGACTGCCGAGAGTTTCCGCGCTGCGTCGCATCAGACAGTGCGATATCAACTATATAGTAGGCTTTTTTAATGAATATATATATAGGAAACCCTGTGCTGGTGGCCACCTGAGTTAGGTGACCAACCTGCAAGCCGTGGCCATCTTAATATCTGCCCAAGCATATTGCGGGATTTTAAAACTGTATAAAATGGCCATCTGTATTCCGTGGTCATGGCCAGTGATATTTAATTTCGGAACCTTGTGTACAACATCTACTAGATGGCCAGGAAATCGTGTTTTGATCAGAAATACCAGATGGGCTCTAGATCTTCTATCAGCTGAGCATTCAAAAGTGAAAAAATCCCGAAAACAGACATTAATTAGTGATTTAGTTCCTTAGATTTAATTAACAATGTGCACCTGTGTCACAAACTTTGCATTTTAAACTTTGTGTTTAATAAAGAAATTTGTAGCTACGTACTAACTGTGTCTGGTGGCCAACCTGTGCTTGGTGGCCATAATCTCAACCGCCGAAAGTTGGCCATCTAGCACAGGTTTTCCTGTACATGTTTATATTCATTATAGGCGCGACGCGTTCAATCGCTTCGGGATGCGATAAATTTTTAACTATATAAAAGTATTTAAATAAAGAAAATAATTAATTGCCCTCCACGCTTACGTTTGTATACATCAATGATAATCGCTGCGCCTCCTGCAATTTTTATTTTTTTCGGAGAAATTATAAATTTAATTTAATATTTTCCTTAATTTAGATATTGAGGTATTATTAAAGAAGCAAAAACTTTTGACTGACGCATAAAGCCAGAGAGAAAAAGATTTCCAATAACGCTAGATTTTTAGGAATCGGTCCAGTGATTCGATCGCAAAGGGACACAAAACACACTTTTCGCTATTATTTTAGTCTATTACGATGATTACATGATCTAAATGTCGAATTCCTCTTGCGACAACTGAAGAATAGAACTTCTGGATAAATTTTAGATTTACATGCTTCACGCTTTGCATAGCGATAGCTAAGAATTTATTTTTTAGTGATATATAGTTATTACCTTAACAAATCAATAAAATTTGTTATTAGCAACTTGTAATCGTTTTTTATTCATAAGAGTAAATTTTTATCTCATTTTCTTTCTTTCGCTTCCATATTTTTATTAGTGGAAGATATTAGCAACTTGTAATCGTTTTTTATTCATAAGAGTAAATTTTTATCTCATTTTCTTTCGCTTCCATATTTTTATTAGTGGAAAATATGTAATCGTTTTATTATACAAGGAACCTTGATTTAATTATAAATTAGAAAATATACCCCGTAATTGCGATTGCACGTATTGTTATCGAAAAGGTTGAACCTGTGATAACAAACAGTTCAGATTATTCTGAATTCTTACAGAAATAGCGAAGGAGATTTTTGTTAAATCTTCGCTGAGAAGAGAACATCGATATAAGCTATCATTATATTACCTGCACTTTTGGTGATAAGGAGATTGAATATCCCTATATCAAGAAAGTTACAGAGATTTGTAAGGTACTGAAGAAAGTCGTAGGAGTTGTAAAGAACTGGAGAAAGGTATCGAATAAGAAGCATATCTTATTTTCTATCTGCTCAGAACGACTGCAAGGAAGAAATATTATAAAGGACATTTGACATATATTTATAATTTCTTTTGAACAGAAGAGAATCTTTCTATGGAGAGAGAAACATACTTTTCGCCAAAATCTGCTATATAGCTTAAAAACATTTAAATTCGTATTGTTTAAAACCAAAATTCTTTGAGTGCATGCAATTTATCATGCAAAAAATTTATTACATTGTTCATTGAAACAGATACATTGCATTCTGAAAATGTATACTGTCACTTCATAGAGATATTATGTAATATTTGACTGTCAGTTGTTGATCATTCTTGTCATATTTTCCCTTCTTTTGCAGATAAAATATGACAAGACTGAATTGTATCTAGAAACAATTTCCCTTATGCCTTAAAGAATTCTAAAAAATTTCGTATAACAGAATATATTTTTTATTCATATAACCTCATATACTGCATAAACATTCAACAAATACATTAATCTAAATAAAGTTGAAACTGAATTTATATATAAAAGAACTCATTTTTTTCTATACTGTATATATCATTTGATACAAATATAAAGCCACATGAAAGTATATTTTATTAAAATTATAAGATGCATTCAATATAATATATCATACTAGCGACCGAATTTATAAGTTTGTATCCATATTGGAATATTTTAATAATGATAAATTAATAATTAGATCATGATACAACTTCGCTTCTTTTAATCCAGTTGCTGCAGTAATGAAAAGTATTAAATTTTGTGTTCAAAGTATCATGAAGAATCTTAATTTTCATAATATTATGTAATGGATCTATTTTTGGCATAATTTGTTACAGCTGATTTTCTTAATTATATTAATTAAAATGGGGCTATGGACTAAGCAAAATCTTCTCAAGAAAACTGCAATATCTATTTTTTTTCTGGTCAAAATTTGTTGTAGGACTTAATTACTCGTGTTAATATTAAAATTATAGAGAAACCTATCTTGATTTATGTCGTTTACCATAACTTTTAACCATAACCATAACTTTTGGAGTGACTATATTTCGCATATTTCCTCAAATTTCATTCTCGAATGAAGGAATGGGATTAATTAAAAAATGTGATATCGACTTATATTAGTTACATAATCGTCTTATTTAATAAGCGTCTGCAGTGGTTTTAAACCTTATTAGTGAACACACAGACAGATGATGATTTTATAAATCCATTTTTGTTTGTCCAATATCATGAAGAATGTTAATTTTCATAATACTCTATAACGGATTTTTTTGACACCATTTATTACAGCACATTTTCTTAACTAGATTAAAATGCAACTATAGACTAAGCAAAATCTTCTTAAGAGTATTGTTATATCTATTTTTTTGGTCAAAATTTATTGTACCGAACGAATCATTCCATTTTAACATTATGGTTATGGAGAAACTTGTCTCGATTTATGTCCTCTCAATTAACGTCAACTGAATCAATTTCGACGTAACTTTTGGAATGCATTTCGCATATTTCTTCAATTACAATTTTTGAATGAATAAAGGAATGGCTTTAAAAATGTGGCATCGACTTAATTAATTTTTCTATTGAATTTTATAAAAATCTGCAATTGTTTTAAACTTTAGTAGGGAACACATAGACACATAGTGAATTTGTAAGTTTATTTTTTGCTTTAAATAGCTTAAAAAATATTTTTTTTGCAATATTTGCACTTATAACCGCATTTTCTAACAATAATCACTGATGTTTTTTAACACGCTTTATTAATACGAAAATTTATTAAAATGCATGCAACGATTCATTTAAACTGTTATCGTTTTTAACAATTATGATTAATTTAAGTGACTAACAGTTTAATATATGTAAAGAGCCGGTATCATACGATCTGACTATTAATTTCTGTAATAATTTGCGTGAAATTAATCGTCCAACTTTATTAGATTAATTTTAAATAAAATACATTATAAAATAATCGTGTAATTGATTTTAATATCACGCGATTATTTTATACAAATTTCACAGAAATTGTGAAAAAAAATTTTAACTTTATTTAAAAGACTCCCGACGATAACTTTCGTTTATTAACTATTACTGATTTCTCAAAATGCCGAAGTTCAACAAGTACTGTAAAGGAATTTCCATTGGTTCGATCGACCTAATTTATAAATTTTTATAAAAATGGAATAAAATTAAAGCAAATTTAACTTATTCCTAGTTTCTGAAATTTAAACTTCATATAAATTTGATTTTAATTTATTTATAATTCACGAGTTGTTATATATTTAGACTAACATTTAAACAAAACAGCAACTCTTTCAGATGAAAATGAATTGAATTTACATTTTTTTTTCTGTAAAATTTATCAAATATATACTTCATATTATAATTTGTATGCTTATCAATTATTAAAATATTTATAAATAAAATAATATCATATTTTATTTATCGAAACATCCTTCTTCATTTGATCACATTTTATATAGTACTTCTTTACTTGAAACTCTCATATATCTATATTAATTCTTACAGTTTCTTTTAATTTAAATATTTTCTATTAGAAATTGTTCATTTAAACATTTAGCGGCAAAAATTATATGTAATATTAGTCACAATCACGGATATTTACCTCATATTCACAAGAATGCAACTTCACTATTGATTAAAGAAAAAAACTTAAAATTCTATGTGAAACTTGACATAAAAAACGTGAAATATCACAACAGAGAGAAAAATTTCATTATTATTATCTTATAGATGTAATATTTTAATAAGATGTTATCTTATCATACATAAAATGATAATTTATCATCTAATAATTTCGTTATTTGTAAGAGAATCGCCGAAGAGATAATGGCAACCACACCCCTTCCATATGATATTTCTGAGTTTATTATATAAATTAAAATTAAAAAATAAGTCAGTTTTTTCGTTATTTGTAAGAGAATCGCCGAAGAGATAATGGCAACCACACCCCTTCCATATGATTTTTCTGAGTTTATTATATAAATTAAAATTAAAAAATAGGTTAGTTGTAAGAAACCTTCTCTTATAATTTTTAAGAGAAAAAATTAGAGTAAACGTCTGTCTGTATATTAAAGTCAATCAACACTCATAAATATACTCAAAATCAGCTCAATAAAAGTATCGAAAGTAAGAATAACTATTATTCATAATAATAATAATAAATAAATAAATAAATAAATAAATAAAGTTCTCCTTTTTTCTTTGTTAGTTTCCAATTAAAATAATTAGTGTTTAAGTAACCAGAAAAATTCGATCGTAACTAATGATTAAACCAAAGAACAATATGGGCTATATATAAAAAAAGACGAAAAATTAATAAACGAAATTAATTGATAAAAGAAGCAGACAGAAGTGTCGACAACTCCAGAGAAGATTAAGAGTCAAGATGTGCGCTACTTCTCACGTCACGCTATTTTTAGAAAGGCGACTTACAGTGACGTCAGGTAAGAGTATTACGAGTTAGGTCAAACTATTGATGAGCGTAGAGGGTATAGAGAACGTTTAAAACGCATTACCTGCAGAACAATTGTTGATTTAGATTGAGACTGCAACAAAATACTGGTTTCCGAACAACGGTTTGATGCCTCTTGAAAGTCTTCGGAATTCAGTTTCCCGTAATTTGCAGTTAATTTATGAAAGCAACCTGTAAAATTCCAAGAACCAATTATATACAATATATTTCTAATGACGATAAAAGTTTTAAAAGAGATTCTTCTAATTTTTAAACCGTATTGATCCAGAGCAAACACCGTTTTGATGATCAACATTCTGGAATCAATAACACGACAAAAGATGTTCGTACAGCTGTGTTTCGTTTGATTGTAACTGCCTTAAATCGATTTTCGTCCACCACATTTTAAATATTTTCATTGATTTCGGTCGTTTAGATTTTTACAATATCCGATCTTATTTATGAATATTATATGCGACCTTGTAAATTTTGAAAGTTTAACAAGAAAAAAAAAAAACTCGTGTTATGCTTTGACACAATTTACCTTTTATCCAAGACGTACTCGCAGTGGCCAGTATTAAATGGCTCGATCTCTCAGCATACACCACCCTAAAAATAATAAAAAAACCGTTTTTTAAATCATAAAAAATTTTATTTATTGATAAAAAAAGAAATAAAAAATATTTTTTGGCTATGTGTTCAACAGAATTAACGAGTTCAACAGAATACAATTTATGCATTAAATCAGAGAATAAGCAATAAAATTCTCATTTGATTGTATAAAGTTGATGAATACAATAGTAGACAATATAAATCCCGTCAAGCATCGATTTATTTTCGTTGTTTATTAATGAATTTATTAAATATTAAAATTTTAATCTGATTTATAAAAAAATTCTGCAATTATTTTTACAGATAAAAAATAGCAATATTTGATGTATTCATTATACAATCTAGAATTATTGATAGAAGGAGAAAAGTATTTAAAAAATGAAAGAATAAATTGTTGTTGTTACTTTTTTGGTGTACTTTAGTTGTTTATTTGAAAATGTCATTGGAAGTTTCTCTCAAGAATATAATGTTCTGTTCATAACAATCATGATAATTATTATTATTATTTTTTTTTTTTTAGAAAATTAATTTTACAAAAATATTTGCTCCCAAATAAATTAAATAAATTATGCGAAAATTATCAATCGCGTGAATTTTATCATGCAAATTACAGAAAACATTATTAATTCTGATATTTCGGTTTATTGAAATGGAAATTTTCAATGCAAATTTAAACAATAAAAAAAATATTTAAAATCATATAACGATATTTATGATAAAAGTTAAAGTTTCTGTATACTATTTAATTATTTTACATTATAATGCATTGTTTTATGCATGAGGAGATAATGTTTTTATTTATGAAAGTATAGAACCGTACAGTGTATTTTAAATTAGGTATAACAAAATGTTTATATGTGTATATAATAAAATAAGAAAAAAAATGAAAACATTGAAATAAGGAATTTTGTTCAATTATTGTTTTTCATTTTTTTGGATGAAGAGATATGAGGATTAATGGCATTTACTGCATTGTACTATACTTGAGTTGAAAGTATAAATATTGCTTAAGATACTGAAGACAGTTGGCAAATATAATGTATGACATTACAAAATAATTTATTATTTGATAAAAAAATATTAAAATTTATTTTTAGTGTTGCATCTGATTTTATTTTATTGATTTTATAGCCATACATCTAATGAAATCCATTCAAGAATTTTGTTAAATGCATCTATGCTATACTTCCTTTTATCGATATAGCTCAAAATATAGTATATAAAATGTTGATGGATTAACAAACAAATACTGTTTCTTCGTTCTTCTTATATAGATTTTTCATATCCTTTAATCAAAGATATTGAATTTTACTAAGAAGAGTTAAGCTGAATTTTACTAAGAAGAGTTATGCTGAATTTTACTTTGTTTTTTATGTTACGGTACTTGTTAATAATTAATCAAAATTTGCTTTTTTAACTTATTATAATTCAGGATTTATTCTTAAAACTGAAAAGAAAAACATTGGTAGAGCATAAAAAATAACAATTGTATGATAATGCAATGTTAAGTACAATTGGTAATAAAAAAATAAGAAAAATAATATGCCATTTCGTAATTAAGTTCAATTCTGTACTAATTCCATTACCGTATTAGAACAGAAGCTGGAAATGAAGGCACAGAATGATTATTCTATGCTTTAATTTAATTTTTTTTTCGTTTAAAAAACAAAATATGTTTAAGATATCAACTGACTACTGCAGCTTGGGACGAAAACTTTATCAAGATTTATATGTAAGCATCAGAATTAACATATCAAGAATATCGTATTTCTCAGCTTAATAATTTTTTCAGTGTCTTAAAAATGTTTATAATTGTTTTCTGATATTTCAAAAAGTGAACATTTTTTCGACCATCTTTAAAATTGCCATTTGATAAAGATTCTAAAAAGTTAATTTATGGTCTTTCAAACTTACAGTGGCTAGTTATTACAAAAATGCAAATGATTAAAAGTCTATCAAAAATCGCATAACATCATCATTCATAAAGTATTCATCGTATAAGTTGCATGTTTGCACTAGCAATTTGTTTGCAACAACAAGAATGATCACATCAAAGAAAATATTTATTCTATCTTTTTTTAGATTCTTATTTAAGAGAGTTTTAAAGGAAAATTATTTATAACATTGTTTATTGTGCAATAACTCTGATTAATGTGAAAAGAGTTAAGAATTGGTGTAGCCAAGGAATATAGCATTAAACGAAGTGTCAAGATTAAAAACATTTCTACTTGACATTTAAAAATTGGAAGAATAAATTGCTATTCTAGTTCTTTTTAACTTTTAACGAGAAGTCAACAGAATTGTCAACTGCAAATTTAAAAACTTTGAAGTCGTTTGCAGGATTTCGCAAAAGTCGTGTCTGTAAATCGAATCAATTGAAAGAGAGCATTTTCAATGCTTGATAATCAAAAGTTTAGTTTTGAAAATGGAGAATCAATCGTCACGATTATTCTTGATGCAAATCTTTCGAGTTTGACGTTGTAAAATTACAATAAATCGAGAAAACTGTCTTACTGTTTACATATATATTTTTCACGTTGTTCAGTGACTGTAATGAATAAAACATTTGATATGCGATAGAAAAAAACAGTAACGAATGTGCGTGAGTTCAGAAAAGCATGCTACATAGAATGTTTGTTTTCTGTTATTATTATGCAAAATGGTTAACAGTGAAAGCATTTCTTACTATGTAGCATTTTAATTATGTTATAGAGTAGATATAACAATATATTATAGCGTTACATTGTGTATGTGTCATATTTTTCGAACATATAGAAAACGAAAATAATTTTGACAGTATCACGAAATCTATTATAATTTTGGTTACAAAACAGAAAAAATATCCTTTGCTCATAAAATATATGATTTTTTAGACACAGCTATAATAATAAAAAAAAAACAAAGTTTGGTATTTGTTGTGGCAACCACAAGTTCCTCAAAGTATGAATGGATATTAACTTCAGCAACATATTACAACGACCATTACAGTGTCCGACGTAGTCAAAATCGACCCGGAATTTCGGTCATTTAGTTATTATTGACAAAAATGCTCCCTGGGTATTGTTGATTCCTTCAAATGTTGGATACATTTATGATTACAACACTATTAAATATTCCAATTCTGGATAAGTATTGTGGAGTGAGTCATAGGGCAGACATGCTGCCGTTAGAAATGTAAAGTTATTGTTCGGATAATAATTAGGACGTTGGTCATCCCAAAGATGGCGTCATTTTCCCATTGAGATGACGTGATTACGACATCATTATGTCGTAACAATAGATTGCGCCACAAATGCATCGAAACGTAACGTCACTATGATGTAATGATGTTTGCGGCCATATAAATACCAATATAGGAGGTCACGCTGATATAAGTCGATATGCTTGTTAATATATACAAACAGAGAAAACTGTGAATCAAAAATTCCCAGAAAATGCCGGACAAACCGAGTAGTAGATGCAATATTTTTTATTAATATGGTAAAACTTATTAATACATTTGACATATAACGAATTTATAACAAGTGTAAGTGAAAGAAAAATTTAATTGCATAAAGTAAGAACAAAAACAAACTGATCTTTACAAATACTGTTCAGATCAGTTTGTGCTTCCCAAGGAAGTAGATATTACTTTACGGATCCTATATAAAATACCATTTCAAAGTACATTACCGTACCTCTTTTAGAAATGTAGTTAAAATCCTCATATGTAGGGTCATCGAGTCGGCTTTATTTCAAAAAATTGAATGCTTTTCTTACATCGTCCAAACTTACATCTGAAGAATTTTTCTAAAATAGCTTTTCTTTGCTAAAACCATTCTAACTTCTATTCTTGTATTGCTACTTTAATAAGTTTGTAGTGGTAGGTAATACAGGTTTTAATCAACTCAGAAAGAATGCGGGTTCAAGATAGGTCTACTAGAAACGAAAATTCTCTTGAAGGAAAAAATTTTATATCTGAAATTTAAACTGATAATACTGAAATATTAATAGGAGTTTATAAAAGCGAGAAACTTTTTATTGTTATCAGAATCATTTTCTCGTGTCCAAATTCACATTCTCTTAGATATATATATATATCAGAAAATTAGAAAATGTTCAACATTACTAGAAAATTTTAAAATTACACGACTTTCTTACCGAATTATTAAAGCTCTAGATACAGTACATGTCCAATACATTCACAATTAAATGCAGAAATGTCATAAAAGTTGTTTAACGTCTTATTAAACGATTTATTAATATCAAGTTCGCCATAATACCCTTTAATAAATAAGAAGAATGCCGAAGCTTTTGTCGACAACAAGTTGTATAGCAATAGCGTGATAGTAAGTCACTACTTTCAATGCTATTGCCCGACATTATAGAATTTTATACCATTTATCATCACACTGTTTAATAAACATGAGATTATGATTAAACACCATTAATATGTCGCATGCAGGTGCTTATATTGCTATTTTTAATATTAGTAAACATGAAACTTGTTATGAAGCATCTCGTCTTATTGATCTCCACCTATACTTGTCTGCTAATAATTATGTTTATCAGCAAGTGTTTTGATTTAATGTATAATCAGGCCTTCTATTAACATTTAAAAATTTTTTTTAGCCACAATAGATTGTGAAAATGGATTTCATTCATCAGGAACTAGTTGCATTTACTTGGTAACAAGTGTTTAGCTTCTTCCATACTTAACAGTGAAGAAGAGACTAATATAAAATTTTTTCATTTAAATTTAATCTTTTCATAATACCTATTTTAATAAATTAGCAAGCAAAACTACATTTTTGTGATAAAGCTATTAATTTTAATATATTAAAGAATTATTCTTGATGAATTGTTTATAATGTAAGCATCTTCAGAGTATTCGCGAACTTGAATAGATTTTAAAAAATTGATATTTAAAAGTATTTATGACAAACTTTTCAAATAAATTCGTTATACTTCATTAAAATATGATGTAACGCATCTTAAGAAGTATAAAACGGAAGTTTGCTGTATATACAGGAGACAGGCAAGCATAAAAATTTAGGATCGAAATTATAAAAATACCTTAACTAAGATATTAGCTTATTGAAAAATGATCTCAAGAAAAATTGAGTTTTTTCATAGAAAAAATACTTTAAAATGTAAAACTTTGAGA
This sequence comes from Olivierus martensii, assembly GCA_000484575.1. NCBI lineage: Eukaryota > Metazoa > Arthropoda > Arachnida > Scorpiones > Buthidae > Olivierus > Olivierus martensii. The sequence continues at coordinate 54,153 of AYEL01076217.1, read as the reverse complement.
CTAGCGGTTTAAAATCAGAAAAATGTCCAATTTTTCTGATTGAAAATAACTAGAAAAATGTCTTCTCCTTTTTCAATTGCTGATGAAAAAAGAGAAGACTAGGAATCCTCAAAAATCGCCACATGATTGTTGATTTAAAATAAGAAGAATAGAAATTGTTTAAAACTGACTTCATTGTTCTGCTCTCGATAAGCTAAGATTACAACAGTTTAGTTTGTTCAAAACTTTAGCTCTAATTTATAATCAGGAACCTTAATACAGTAACGTCCAGTTGAGTGGGCAATAGAGCTGAGTTGAGTTGAGTTGGTTGGAAAAGCATATTCTGCTCTCTCATTTTTCGCAAAATACTATAAATCAGAGGCAGATATAGTCCTTTATCCCATGCATGTTAGAGATTGTTTGCCTTTTGCTGCTGTTTACATTTATTTTTCCATCTATACTACATTTTTCAATCCACTCCTCACTTCATCCTTCATTCTTCTATGAATAAAATCAGCGACGCCCACAAGGATGTTTTATACGTGTATCTACATATATTCATCAAATTGTTTTTCAAGTAAAGTAAGTGGACCAAATAATATCTTTGCCCAATTTATGTATCAATGTACAGTGCAGATTTTTATCATTTTTTCTTTTCAGGTTAGTATGCATGAGTAGAATAAGTGTACTGAGTCTTGATTCTCCACTTGCTCTCATTACAGTCCTAATTATTATGCCACATTGTGTGCACTCAAGTTTAATTTGGTGTGTACTTGATTGCTCTTGAAATGTTGGGCTAATGCTTGGTTTACTGATTGGCATACCAATCAGTAAACTAAGCATATGCCAATCAGTAAACCAAGCATTAATCAAACAGTCATATAGTAAGACTACAATATAAGTGATGCATTTATTTCTCTGATGCACAGTATTTCTAAAAATGGGGAGTAAAAATATATTTTTCCTACCAGCCAACTCAACTCAATTGGACGTTACATAGCTAAGGTTCTTGATCATAAGTTAGAATTAAAGCTTTGAATAAGCTAAGCTGCTTTAGTCATACCTCATCGAAAGCAGAACAGTGAAGTCACTTTTGAACAATTTTGATTCTTTGCTTTCCTCCTAGTTTTTTGAGGGCTGCTAGTCCCCTTCTTTTTTCATCATTAATTATTGGGTGCTTTTTATCAGTGCAATATCTATTGAGCAAAGTTTGGCTGCAACATCATATTAGAAATTCTTTAATCAAATAAATTCGTGTATTTCACCATTCGGTCAATTGGGGAATTCCAGTAAAAACTTACTGAAAGAGAATTTCAAGGTAAGTTTGATACATTATGTTCGAAGTTTCGACTCTAAGCAATTGCTGAGTTATAAGCGACAAAAGTCATATAATATGACGTGTCATGTGACATTTTAACGTTTAGCTTGACTTTCGTTACCGGCAAAACGTTCAAATCTCCAAAACCGGATAGAGTATCATAAAATTTTGTAGGACCATGTTTCTATCAATATTATGTAAGGTTTGGGAGCACAGCATCCGAAAGTGCGACAAAAATTTGATCGGTGTCATAAATATGCAAATATCTCAAAAACCGTTGAAGATATTCAAAATCTGATGATGAACTTCACACACATAAATTTTTTCGCTATAGCCATAAAGATCTCTAATAGGCGAACCAAATAAAAATTGGATTACTGGGGCTGAGTAATTTGGATTTGAAATTTTCGTTAAAGTATGTTAAATAAAGATCAAACATAAGGCTCCATGAAAAATAAGAAACTTTTGAACTATCCTGTCACTCGTTAACAGTAGAATATGTTAAATTATTTTACAAAATTTTCCACTAAGAATGAGTAAAAACGAAACATTCGCCATTTTATTTTTTAAGAAAATGATTCTTAATTTTTCAGAAAAACATTTTATTGTAATAAAAATAAATGAGGCAATGTTAAATTGAACTCCTTAGAAATTTAAACGTAAAAAAGTTTTAACTATACTTAATTCAGACAAATCATCTTAAATTAGTCCCTCATTAGTTTTAAGTAAATAAAAAAATCCATACATATTTATTAGATGCAAAGATTTTTTTTATCATCCATGCACGAGTTTTTTGTTCTTTAATTTGTTTTCTGATCCACGAGAAAAATTTCTTGTCTATAAATAACACTTCTCTACAAGTTTAGTATTACATCATATCGGTTAGGAAGTAATGTATTGAAAACATGTTTTGTTTTCGTTCCAAACTCACTTTCTGCAAAAATGAGTTTCGAACGAAATATATATATACACCTATCTAGTAAACGTCGAAATTTCATCATATTTTTTTCTTCTTTTTAATCGAAAACTATTCGTTCAAAAGTAATAGAATCCGAATTTCAACCATGTAGCTTCTCTTGATTTCGTTTTCCTCACAGTAAGTTAAATGATGTAGCTATATATAATTTTTTTTTTCCAATAAAAGAGAGAATAATTTTTACTTTTCCATCAAGTAGATTTTATATTTTTAACACAATTTGCGTAATTTATTTACAAATTTTAACAATTATAACTTAACGAACGCACGTAGAAGTTTTCTTGTTATGAACATTCTACCTGTAACAGAGAAATAACTTAGAAATAATTAAAATATCAACTTTCTTTATAATTTTTATACGTCCAAAATGGCTCTGTTAAACACTATAATGGATGAGAAAGCTCTCGATAGTTGAGAATATGATCAAAATGCTTTTTCTGGATCGCCAAAACTATGCTACCAGTTTAACTCGTCATGTACTTTGTTATATTCTCTGCCATTCTGTTATTAAATAATCCAAAGTTGTCTAAAATAATCTCTATAAATCATTTGGGATCTTAACCCAATTCCGACATATAAAATCTCCAGTATTACTTCAGATTTATCTTGTAATCCAAAGGACAACTACTTTGTAGTTTAGCAAGATTCAGTTCTTTAGATATAAAACATCTCCATTATTACGACAGATAACATCAAATTATCCAGATTTAATCAGTTATTTTTATCCATTCCTTCCGTATTACTTTAAACAAAAATTCGCAACATAATTAGATTATCTAGTTTATCCCGCTTACTTTTAAACGAACTACTGTTAGTTTATGGATTTTAGTATTGTCAATAAAATTAAATTTAATCATGCAATTGATAAATTTGCATAAATTTACAATGAATCGGACTAAATTTACGGTAAATGCCTTTGATTGTGTCAGATAATGGTGAACAATGGTTTGGTGAAAACTGGAATCGTTTATTTTCTGCTTCAGAGATAAATAATTCAAATCTAATTGGACAGATAAAAATTCATTCGGATAATTTAGTTACAATGCTTCCTCTTTCACGGCTTTAGAATTCATTATTACTGACGAATATCTGTTTATCTGATGCGATTCTGCATCCGAATTTTCATTATTTTCTTGTGATTATTTCTCGGAGATTGAGGCTTACGTTTCTTCAATGTATCTAATAATAAACTTTGTTTACTGTGAAGCAAGTTAAAGTTCGTTTTTTTGTTTTACTGTCTTTGCAATACAGGATTCGTGAAAAAATTTATTAATTTCGCTCACATCCGCATGAAATAACTCGAATTCCAACTGGATATAAGTTTTGTATTGGGGATTCTTTATAGAAATTTGTCGAAAAATTTGATTTTGATCGAAATCAAATTATTGTTAGCATAAATCCAAAAGATTTGTGTACTCTGTTGTAATTTAAAAATACTGATTATTATTTGCAAAAAAAATTGAAAAATTCGTTGTAAACGTAATGATTTGGCTTAATTTTGGATGATAGATGAGCATGAAATGCATTATATGAATGATGTAGCATTTTTCTTCCATAATTCCTATCTTTAACTCCAAAGAATGAAGACTCGTATTGAGTTTTTTTAATGCCTTCACTTTTCACTTTAAACAGGAGGAAAACAACATAAAATGAAGAACCTACTTTAAAATTAAATATAGTTAATCCTCGACTTATGACGGATTCCGTTCCAACGTCTCCGTCGTAAGTCGATTCTGACATAAATCGAGAACTTTTATAATTCTTGATTTATTTGATTCCTGTTTTAATATTTTCATAAATTCGGTTTCTATTTAACTTAAAACGGCTAAAGCTCTCCTCGACTTCTTTTTACGTTGGAAATTCCATTAGTAGTATTATTTCTCTTACTGGACATGCAGGATTACGACGAAATACAAAATTTGCAACGACAGAAATTGCAACAACACTTCGAATTAGCAACTAGCGTGCCAAAGATTGTGATGTGTTAAAGTGGGTGAATAGCAGTAGTAGTTATTGCGTATTGCTGAAAGGCTTTGCTTGCCGACTAATCACGATACTGCGATGCAAATATAATGCAATGTGACTGATATATATGTATGTATATGCAAGCGACTAAGTTGCATTAGAGAATTTTTTAATAATAATTTTTAGACGTAGTAAGTCGAAGACTACCTGTATATTAAAAATATACAAAAATTCTTTTAATCTAGTTTCAAATTACATTATTAAGAAACAGTGATATCAACAAATAAAGGAAATTTGCACTTTTTAGATATAGCATCATTTTGAATGACTTCAAATCCGATGCCTCAACTTTTTAAAATCTATCACTCTGTTATATAAATTCCTTCTTTCATATTAAGCATAACGCATTTTGAAATTTACATTAATCGTTTCAAGTTCATTTATTATTTAAAAATTATAAAATTTTCAACGAAATATTTGTCATAAAATATATCTATGAGCGTTTTTAATTTAATATTTCTAGAATCCCTAGATATATAGAAAACCGCATTCCTTTGCGCCACCAGATGCCGCCAAATTGGCCATTTTATATCCTGTTAGATAAGGAGTATCATTGCATTCATATGATTAATGGTTATTTTTTAAGAACATGCTTTGTTATAGTGCTGTAAATTATTCTAATCGAACAGAAACGGGGACATAGATTCTTTTCTTTGCCTCAAGATAAAAGAAATTAGAGATAAAAAGAAGTAGTTACAAAATATTAGAAGGAAAACTTTTCCAAATACGATATTCGTTTATCAGGTAAGCAACTGCTATATTTATAAATTAGAAATTGTTAAGATAAAAAAAAGAGATGAAAAAATATTTCATATTTATATTTCATGAAGGTAAATGCTTGGAAAAATTTCAGGAATCTATATGTGGAAATGGTATTGTAGAAGAAGGAGAAGCTTGCGATTGCGATTCCTCTACCGGAAAATGTAAAGAAGCAGAGAAGTGCTGCGTTCCTAAAGGCTTTCCAAATCAGTGCAGGCTTAGAGTAGGTAAAACCATAAAATGCTCGCCTGGAACGTCACAGTGTTGTGATATGTCCTGCAGTGTAACTACAGCAGATAACTGTTTCAGTAATATCCCTTGTTATAATGCTTCCAGTAAATGTGATGGAAAGTCACCTTTCTGCCCTGAAAAGCAACAAGATAATGGATCACCTTGCTTTGGTTCAGGTTTATGTCACCAAGATCATTGTGTCCATAGCGTTTGCGAACTTCTTTATTTACAACCTTGTGAATGCTCGGGAGATAACGAATGCCACATCTGCTGTAAGAATCAGAACAATACTTGCCAAACTGCTAAAGAACTTAAACTTCCAGTTTATGGTAGTTTACAATACGTAAAGAAAATAGGAATGGATTGCAATAATAAGAATGGAAAATGCAAGAGGTAAGTTTCAAAAGGTATTATTGCATTTGTCACATATTTATTGAATTTAGAACATTTGCATCATATTCTTTCTCTCTTTTTGTAGCAATGGAATGTGTGTCGTTGAAAAAAGTAACACTTATATTAAAGCTGCACTAATTCCTTTATTTTTATTTCTTGCTGCAGGAATATTTTTCGTTTGCAAAAATAAACTAAATATCAAAAAAATGTTTAAGAAAAACTGACTGGCAAGAAGACAATGGGTCAAAGTAATATCGATTCTACTTAAATGTTTCTGCATTATAATTTAAAATTATTTTGTTGTTTCAAAATATATAATATTCTTAAGAAATTAAATTATAAATTAGAAAGAAATATAGTATTATGATTTACTTTCCATAAAGTTACCCATGATTATTGAACGTTAGAAGGATATAAAATGGCGGCTGAATGCTGTACTCTATCTATCTAGAGAGACTAAGCATTTCATTTACGGGAGAAATCAAACTCTCAAAAATTAATTTATATAGAATTTCCGAAAATAAAAAATGTTAAAACATTAATTTTCTTATAGTAACCAGTAAGTAAACTGTGTTAAATCAGTTGAATTATATGTAGTACAGTATTTATAGTACTTCAATATATAAATCATCCTATCATAGAAACTGTTTCATCAATGATACTTGGCCAGAGTAATGCTATAATTTTCTTTGTAGAAAATATAGATAGAGCTATATATTTTGTACACAAAGAAAACGTATGACATTATACTTGACCAAACTCTATCTAAGTACCAGTGAATGAACAATTTCTGTCAAAGAATGTTGAAATTATAGCATAGGGCAAAGAGTCAAAATGAAAAACTTCGCAGTCTGTTTGGACATTAAGAGGATTCTTATTGTTAAATATATTATATGAAGTTGCCAAATAAAGACTTCCAATTTATTCACATTCCACAGAACATGCTCATACCGATCATTGTATACATTCTGATGGAAATCTATTATTGCAATGGAGAAAACAACATATCTATTCAAATGATTATAGTACATATCATTATAATTATCTGTACCTAGCAAATGAGAATTTTGAAATTACAATAATTTATGCTACATTTAACTCGTTTCACATAAATAATTAAATAAAATTTAACTCAGTTTGGCGAGAATGATTTGTTTTATCAGGAACGAATTTTCTCTTTATAACATAAAAGTATATAGGAAAACACATCCGATTTACGTTGATACGATATGTTTCCTTTTTTTATATGGTCTAACGTAGAATTATTGTAAAATAAATCAATGAAAAATAAGGAGATCGAATTTTTGAATTAAATTATCGGTAGGAGGTCTATAATTAGAAAAGGAAGTGAATGAAATTTGATATATTGAAAATTTTTCTTGGAAATTTACCTTGCATCTTTTTATTATTTTTCTTATTTATTTTAGTCCTGTATTATTCTGATGAATTAATTTTTAATAATAGATTCATAAGAATAACAAGATGTGATGTAATTTTAAATTCCCATTCATTACTCTACAAAAGAAATTTTTAAAGAAGAAATCTGATACTGTACTGTATAGGCATTTAAATTTTTATTTTGTTTTATAAATTACTTAGATTTATTGCTTAAGAAAATTTTCTTTTGATAGAGTACAGTATTTATTACTTTTTATTAAATAATTAAAATAATAAATGATAACTCTATATAAAATTTATATACAGTACATATAAATGAACGTTATCTATCTGTTACATTCTCTCACTGTTTGACTTATCAGGATCGAAGTTACCAAAATGATTTTCTATGATCCTACGGATAATATAAGGGTCAAAATTGCCCCAGGTTTAAGGCATTTTAAATTGGAACAAAATTATGTGTTTAAACCTTCAGATGTTTGAATTTGGGTTAACTGGGAAGGTTCCTAATGTTGGAACACTGTTAATGTTCGAGTTAATATTTCCATGAGTCATGTGGCCCCAGAAATAACGTTATCGGATATGCAAAATTATCAGTGATATAATAATTATGAGATTGGTTTCATAATCCTAAAGATGAGTTATGTCGATGCAATGATTAGGCCATCACGACGTAACAATGGATGATATCACAAATATATTTCTATATATAGCATAATTATGATGTAATATATTCCTCCCAAATCTCACTAAGATAAATTTGCAGGAATAAGAGCGATTTTTGAACGGATCACCTAGTTGAAGTGATTGTGTACAAACAAACATATAGGTAAAAATCACTCTGGCTTTTGTATAATATAAAGCAAAAAATTTATTATAAAATGAGTTGAAATAAATTATTAAATATACAGGTGTCCCTCGCTTTACGCTATTAATTGGTTATATAAAATAACCACGTAACACAAAATCGAGTAAATTGAGTTGAGTTTAGTATGGATGAGATAGGGCATAGGGGTTTCTACAGAAGGATTAAAAAATGAAAACTTTACACCTGTGAGCAAAAGAAATTTTAATGAATGAATGGTTGCATGAATGAATTTAATTAATACAATGTCGTAAATATCTAAACACTACATAATTCTGACAATCTTCAATCCAATGGTGAATGGATTGGGTCTGGATCACCACTCTCTTGTTCTCTTAAAGTCCCTGGCTGATGATCTTCAACCCTTAACGGCCGTATTCACCAACCGTAGTCAAAAGTCAAAGTCAGCTGGACCGCGAGTCAAAACTCAAATTTATATTCACCAACTTCTTGACCATTAGTCAAAAGCTAACTTCGACCAGCGATCTCGACTCAAGTATTTCTACGGTTAGAAGTCGAAGTCCAAAGTTAACGCATGCGCCGAAACTATTATTCGAACTACTGAACGGTTAACACGGAGGATTTTGAATAAGATAATTTCAAAATACTACAAAATATTCAATTTTTGAAAAATTTGTCATCGTAACAAAAAAATTTTAACTAATCGAAGGAATGATTTTGAAATTCTGGAAGAACTTTCCTTACAGTATCGCTTTATAAAAATATCAGTTAAACAAATATTATACATATAAACGACGAATTAATACAATTAATTCAATGCAATTATTCATTATAACTCCAAATAGAACAGTTACTTTTAGCTTTGAGATTTTATGCTTCCAAGGAACTTTCCAAATAATAGCATCTGTTTGGGAGATTTAGTCGCACGCTTTTTTAATTATAATTAATTTCTGTAACATTGTATACGTAACGTCACAAAATTCCAGTTGTGAATTTAATTTCTATTTCTTTTCAAGCAGAATGTTACCAAGCTTTTTTGGAATACTTTATTTATTTGTTTATTTTCTATAACATTAATTTTGATTTAACTATCTCGAGTAATAGCACCTTTTCAAAATTAGAAAAGCATTTTCTTAATTCTGCAGACGAAAGAAAAATTTCTGCCATCTTTTAATTCTTGTTTGAAAACCAACATTGATAAAAATAGAAAAATAGTCACATGACACTTACAACCAATGTAATCGTTACAAATAAATCTTAATCGTTTACAAAAGGACACTTAATCGTTTACAAAAGAATGGTTAAATAACCAGTATGGGTTGACTGTGGTCAGACGGAACTGGTGAATACCTAACAAACCGAAGGTCAAAGTCAGGTTCGACCAGTGGTCACCGAACCGTTGGTCGAAAGTTAAATTCGTGAATACGGCCGTTAATGAAACAGTCGAGACTCAGCTGATGGGCTCAGGAACAAAAGGCTCCTAATTTTTGAAAATGGAAAACATCATCATTCCTGTTGTTTTCCATTTCCAGAAATTCTTCATTAGTGAGCTCTGGTGAGTGGGACTCCAGCAGTTTATCCACATTTGTCTCATTTACATAACAATTTTTAAACAAAAATTTGTTTTATTTAAAAAGTTAATTTACTTTTTAAAATCGGGTTGTAGCGAAAACGCGTAAAGTGAGATCGCGTATAACGAAGGAAAGCTGTACAGGTTGCAACATCAGGAAAGTTTGCAATAATTACAAAAAAATTTGTCATCTCTCTTCTCATATTATCGACAAAAACTTGAATGTGATCGTATAATTTTTGGGCCTTGCAACATAAAACGATCTTAAAATATAGAAATACACAAGTGATGTATTTTTTAAAAGCTATGGGGTAGACATTTTCAGAATGGCTTGATAAAGATAATCTGTCAAGCCATTCTGAATATCTCTACCAAATACAATATCGAGAGCGCACAGAAAAATTGCCAAGGATACATATTATTAATAGCTTATAAGCTATACATCCTTTATGTTAGGTTATATCACTTTAACGATTTAGATATTTAAACTAATATAAATCCATAATTTAAGTTCGGAAATTATTATTCAAAATTTAGTTTCAGTATTCTGATTAATGTACGAGTGCACGGCAATCAAAACATTCCAAAACATGCATTTATTATACTCTATTTTGCATAAGATATTTGAAGAGAAATCTTGAATTATTTTAAAAATAAAGTATAAAAGGGTGATTATGAAAATTTTCCGTGAAAATATATATCTATTTTTTTCGAATTTTTATATTTGAAAAAAAAAAAAATTTTTGTGAACGTGTCTAGGGCTGATTCTTGGAATTGTTAGCGAGTTGTAAACACGAATTTTTTCCATGAATGTTTGGAAAAATGCCATGTTATTTTAAGTAAACGTAATAATAAAAATTCTTACATTATAATTTGGAGCAAAAACAAAAAATTAAACTGTAAACAGTGATTTTTAACAGATGAAGTTAAGAGTTAAAGAATAGCGAAAAATCGAGTTTCTACCGAAACCATTTTTAAACTGAGTCACGTGTTAACGTGCAAGAATGTCTATTGAATTTATAAGCAATTTCGAGAAAAACTGCAAAACGTAAAACCGAAAAAATTTTCCCGAATCAAGAATAGAAAAATAAAGTATAATTTTTGTAAAAATTATAAAATTGCTAAAATCGAATAAAATTTAGCATCACTTTTATAGGCATTGAACTGTATTACACAAAACCTGTATATTCCTCAAAATCGTAAAATTTGAAACAATGATTGATACGCATTTTCACATACGCATTGATACAATTAATGTAAAAATAGATAATTAACTGAAATCTGCAAGAACTATTCCGAAAACTAATTCGTTCATTACAAATATTATTTTACACATTAAGACATAAATATCAATAGGTTAAATTTAATTAAGAAAATCCGGATAAAATTATAGTCTGGTAGTTTATATTTTATAAAAATTTCCTTCTTTCGTCAGTAAAATTCTCCTTTGCTCAATAACTGTTGATAAGTTAATATTTTATACATAAAGTATCCTCATAAAACTATGTTTTTATAACAAATTCGACAATAATTTTCTGTTGTGTAAAATAAAATTGCATAAACTTGCAAAAATATCACTAAATTTAAATAAATATAATATATTATTTTATTTTCTTATAGATTAATATTAAAAAATCTAGTTTTGACATTTTCTTCTTTAAAACATCTAAATTTTGTTGATTTTATAATCATTAACTGATTTGAAAATTTAATTTTGCATAGAAAAAATTTGCAATATGACCCAGCGTATGATAAACATAAAAAATATAAATTTAATATTGTAGACTGTAAGAAAAAATTTGAAGATCTATGCGTATCAATCCTGCTACATATTCGAGTTAAAAATAAACACAAATTCATCAGATAGAGAATAAATTTATTTGTAAAATGGTACGTTTCGTCTATCCAATATTAGCCATCGGCAGCCATTTTTAGAAAGAAGTTATGTGAATATGTAAAATATTTATTTTATTTTTTTAATTAATTTCTTAAATGAATGAGATACTGCTTTTCTATAATGAATCATATCCAAGTCAACATATAAGTTATATATAAAGGCAAAAAATATCTTTTTCGGTTTTTTTTATAACAATATTTCAGTCATATTTTTAATTTATCATTATGTAAGATATGTGCAGTTCACGTTTAACATATAAACCAGAAAGAAAATAGTTTGCAGTTAACGCATTTTTGCACCATTCGAGAAAATTAATAATAATTTCGAAATTGATTTATATGTTAGTTTAAATTAATTTATCAAACTTATTAATATTTTAAATTAAATTTTGCAACTGCTTTAATATTAATTACGATTAATTTTTGCTTTTGGATATAATTTGTGTATGTAAGTGCAATTCTATTTTTTAAAATTTTGGTTTTATCACTAACAAACCAGAGGAATTTTCTAAATAAGACAGACGATAAAATTCCGAAAAATATAATTGTCGATTAAAATTCATATATTCGCGAGAATAATTTGCAATTTAAAATAAATTGGAAAAATATCCGCGAATAAGCACATCACTTGAATTCACCAAACTTGTAAATCAAAATCAGTTTGAAATGTAGAAATGTATAGAAGATTTGATGGCTCGTATTACACAACATGTACAGATTGTTATGCTTTGCATAATTCATTCTAAAAGCATTAATCAAATTCACTTTTTGTTCCTACTGCAGATGACCATTTTAATTTGATCTTATTTATAATGGATACACGGTTGGTTGACAGGGAAAATAGAGAATTTAAGCATTAATGGCTCGAAAATTTAATTTCAGTCATTAAAATTATATTTAGCTGTTTATTTTTAAATCTTTGCTCTCATCTGTGACCAATTATTTTGCTTCTTATCAGTAAGATTTGCAATAATTATGAACGAAAAATTTCGTTGGTTTCTGCTTTTAAAACGAATTTATGGTGGAATAGTGTTCGTTGATAGCTCTACTATTCTATTTCTCAATAAATCCTAAGAAGAAATAAGCTAGATTCTAAATACGGAAGTGTTTTTCTGCAAATTACGCAAAATCTGAAAATAATCTCATTCAAAACTGTTTACATCGCATAGCGCTCCGAATGTATCCAGTACAAGTAAACGAGAAATATTAATGTCTCAAGTAGTTTCATCAGTGAAAAGACCAAATATTATTTATAGATGAAGAGGAAATATAGTTGAAAGTTGCAATTTGACTATGCAAATTCTAAAAATTCGTTTTCTACGCTATCCAAGCTGAATATTCAGAGTATGCATATTCATACATGGACTACAGCGAATTCATCTACGCTATCCAAGCTGAATATTCAGAGTATGCATATTCATACATGGACTACAGCGAATACATGTATATCCTAACTGCTTTAAGGAAAATTAATAAATTAGAAATTCAATTAGATTAACAAAAATATTAATAACACCAATTTATTTATATTTTCCAATTAATTACGATTGTAACTTGAGAGCAGTTTGCTCAGAATTAAAACCATTCGATGCAAAGTCTTTATTCTAAACATACTGGATACCACATAAAATATAACTAATTGCCGGTTGTTTAATCTTTATAATTAAATATTATTTAATTATAAAGATTTAAATAATTAATTATCAAGTTAAAATAAAAAGATTTTGTGTATAAATTCAAGTCTTCTTGATCCTCTAACCTCAAAGTAATTCTTTCTTTTTATTTCTCTTTTAAATGGAATAATTGAAGTCCCTTCTATGAAAAAATGCATTTCATATTATAGTATTAGTTCTCTTTGGAAATTTTCTATCAGGAAATTTCTTTATAAGAGAATTAAAAGAAAGAGAAAATTTCTCGATAAGAAAGCAATGAATCTACATAGAAAGGCGAAACTACCTTCTATGAATTTCTTAAGACAAAAGATTTCAATTAATTTTTTATAACTCAAATCCATTAATTTAATTTGTCTGAAGATCCATTTAAGATCAGAATCTCAAATTTGTGATCTTCAATTGTAATTCGAGCAAAACTAGAAGTTGTATTCGTTAATTTACTGTATATTATGAAAATTTTAATTCAATTTTTCAAGTTTTAAAAAATATTTTAAACTTTTACAAAAATGATTAAAAAAAATGAACGAGATTAAATTTCCTTACTCGCTGTTTCGTTTAGCATAGTTTACGATAAATTCTCCCGGAATTATTTTAATTTTTTATGATATTTTACAGATCAATTTAAGAAAAATATATAAAAATGTCCACAATAAAATGAAATAATAAAGTTGGCAATATCTTCTTGTGCTATACACTCAAAAAGTTCTATTAAATTCGCATCAATCTGTGATATATAACATAAAACTATATATAGTATATACATATAGGAAAAAATAGAGAATCACAAGAGAAATACTTTATTGAAAATGATGTACAGCTCAGTCGTTTTATTTTTACAAAATATGGTCAAGTACTATTCATTCTTTTCAATGCACTTATCAGTTCGTTTTTTTCCTGTTATAAGCTACTTTAAACAAAGAATAAGAAAGGAAAGAGTACCAGATAATTGAACTTGATGTGTTTGAACGAGTGCAGAGGGAATGGAAAAGAAGAATTAATACGTGCCTTGAGAACGATGGACAGCGCATTGAGCTCATTTTATAAAAACTGTCTGAAGTACTTATAACTTACAATAAAATATCTCTACTCTGCTTCTTGACTTCTAGTAATTCCCTACTTTCTTCAACATTTTCGTATATACAGAAATATTCATAAAAATATCTGATTTATAGTATCTTTCCAAAGCCGAAATGTAAGAATTTAGTAAAAGAATTTTGATGGTTTTCTTTTATTTAATATACTCAAAAACATTATATATTTCCGTCCTTAAAGTAAAGCATTGAAAGCATTTTAATGCATTATCTTGTGATCCTGACCATTTAAAAATATGCAAAATGAAATTAGTAAAAACCACGAAACTCTACTGAATATTTACACAAAAATTGTTTAAAGATAAAGAAATAAACATGTAAACATACATTATCATAGTATACAGAGTTCAACATAAGAATAACGTTTTTTACAGTCGTATTATCGGTATACTTCCACATGAGATACCATTTGTTACACGGACATATGAACGATATTTCAACTCGGAACAAGTGTATCAGAGCATATCTGGACTCCCGTTATATTTTGTAGTTGATTGAGACAAAGTTGACAATCCGAGTGTAAAAAAAACTTCAAAATACGTCCGTCGAAACTTATGAACTATCAAGAAATGACATACGTTGATGGCATGGTTCTGGTCTACACACGTCTTACTGTTTTTTCTTGTACTACTCCAAGAATGTTGTGTACAACATCTCTTGTAGATCTTGAATTACTTCTAATATATGTTCCATTTTTTCTACTATAAAATTATATATAACAACATACATGGACAAGCTAGAATGTTACCAGTTTAACAATGTTTTTCGCTTGTTTTAATTTTTTCAAACTGTTTCTTTGTATCATTTAATATATTTTAATCTTCTAATTTATTCAGCACAATTTTGCTGATGAATCACCACCATCACGAATGAATATATCAAACAAATCACAAGAAAATATAAATAAAAATATATTTATTGATAAATTTCTTATCGCTTCAATTGAAAATTGGTTATAAAATAATTATCTAAAATGTTTAAATAAATTTCTTTTTACTCACATAAAATCCAGTGTATCGTTGATTACTCTTTCGGCTGGAGACTTCCAAGTGACTACAACACGATTTTCGTTAACGTTAGTTAAAAGAGAACTGTTGGAATCATCACAAGGCACTGATGTGTTTAAGTTAACTGTAAATGTACCAGAGGGCAAACTGGTTACGAAAACTTGCGAACTTTCGTCGAAGTTTGGAATTTCTATTTCCACTGTAAAGCAAAAATAATAATAATAAACAATCGATTTAAGAAAATTTAACTAAAAAAAGTATCATTTTTCCATTAAATCGAGCTATTTTTCTGATAAGTGTAGGGCGATTAAAATTCAGTGTGTGTATATATCATCAAAACAACAGAATTTTAAGTGGCTATGTAGGCGATAAGATATCATAATTAATAAGGAATATATTATCTCTCTCGCTTATCTTCAAAATCACAGTTTGTGACATCAATGTAGCGTATGATCAGTTAGAAAATTGCATAACAGTGACGTTAATTATCCTGTAATCTGACATGGGGTCGTGAAGAGAGCGACGTTATGATCCTGGTCAGATGAATTTGAAAGCCGATACTTAACTAAACGCATTCATTATTCACTGACTCTTTTGTTAATTCGTTTGATCATTTAACGTATAATCCCCCATTAAATCAGAACCGATCGTGAATATGACGATGTAACTTAATATTGATGAGTTAATGCAAGAAACAATTAAAAAGTATGTTCTAACTTATCACTCATCGTTAACATTGTAGTCGATGTCGTCTTAAGTACATTCACTAAAATCAAAGTTGAAGAGACGACAGTTTGCATTAACAAACTTTAAACTTACTCGATACGTAGCGTTAAACTTTAATTATTAAAGCAGAAATGAAGCACAGATTACAGCGGCAGATATTTCTGAGTGATGCGACTTTGAGAATTTATTTTGCAAAGTAGGACATAATAACCTTACGATACTTAGTTAACCAGTTAATGCGTGCATTAACGTACATTACCCGTTTAAAATTTCATATATACGATTATAAACAGGATGCTAGGAAGTTAAGATTTAGGTTATTGCGCGAATATCCTCATTTTATAGCACATAATCGGATTTAGAATCCCGAAAAACGAACTTTTTTAAAAAATTTTAAACAGTTTCCAGTTCACAATAATAAACTGGACATATCAAAAATATTTAATAAAACTTTCATTAAAAAGGATATAAAGTTGAATTAATGCAAAGCTTTGGCTTATAAGTTACAGTTGATTAAAGTTTCTATTCTTAACTGTTTAATTAATTAAGAAAAGCGAGTTCGTAATGAAGTTTAAATAAAATTGTGACTAATGAAAGAGATAAAGTTAATTAATGCAAAAATAATTAAAATATTTTTCGATATTCGAAGAATTGCACTTAAACGCTACATAAACGATACTTCTAAAACTAAATATCTAGAGTGGATCGGGGGAAGATGCTTATTTTTCTCTAATTCTTTAATATTTAAACAGGTGGCGATAAAAGGTAGTTTATAATAACCTCCTATAAGCCCGCCAAAAATATAGATGATGGCTATTATCAGGTTATCAATTACTCGCATCAGAAATCGAAAAGTTTCCAGCGAGTGTTGAAATTTTCATCAAAAATTATACAGTCACTTTTTGAAGTGTTATTATTAATTGGAACATAATACTGTCTTAAGATGCAGAGTTTGGCTTTCCTTGGCACTTCATCCCAAATCAATCCCCTCACTTCCTGGTAGAAGTGTTTGGCTTGTCGGATTCTTCTAGTAACAGCTAGCTCTGTTCTGTCTTCTGTCAGTTCAGATCCTAAGTATTTGAAGTTGTCAAATACTTAGGATAATATATCATAACGTAATAATATCATCATAGTAAAAACTTTTAATCCACTTTCTTAAGTGTTTGGGATAGCTTATTTTATATGAACAAATGGACAACTCCTACATCTTTCTTAATTAAAAGAGATTGTTCTATATTAATTTTTGACTTTATAGATAGGGAGCCACACTAAAGGCATCAAAAAGTCGAATGTGGCTCGAATGTTTCACCCCTTCAAAGCCAAGTGACTGTTCTTGGACTGCTCCTCATCCAGTTTTACTTGATAAATTATCTATCCAAAAAATTAACGGTAATTTGTTAATTGACATCATAAAAGGAGACGGAGCAAGTGACTGTTCTTGGACTGCTCCTCGTCTGGTTTTATTAACTGAAAATTATGTGACTGTTCATGGACTGCTCCTCGTCCGGTTTTACTAACCGAAAATTAACTATTGTTCTTGGACTGCTCCTTGTCCAGTTTTACTAACCAAAAATTAACGAAATTTGTTAATTGACATCATAAAAGGAGGCAGAGCTTTGTTAGTAAGAATGCTTGTCCGGTTTTACTAACCGAAAATTAACATTAATTTGTTAATTGACATCGTAAAAGGGGATGGACATTTGTTAGTAAGACTGGTCTATGCTTACAACTTAAAAGGAAGCGGAGCTTTGTTAGTAAGACTGGTCTATGCTTACAACTCACGGTTTTACTAACCGAAAATTAACGGTAATTTGTTCATTGACATCATAAAAAGCTCCTCGTTCGGTTTTACTAACCGAAAATTAACATTAATTTGTTAATTGACATCATTAAAGGGACGGACATTTGTTAGTAAGACTGGTCTATGCTTACAACTCGCATTAATTCTAACCGAAAATTAACGGTAATTTGTTAATTAACATCATAAAAGGAGGCCAACTGAAAATTAACAGTAATTTGTTAATTGACATCATAAAAGGAGGTGCATCCTTATTACTAAGACTGGTCTATGCTTACAACTCGCATTAATCGAATATTTGCTCGTAAAGACTGGTCTATGCTTACAACTCGCATTAATCGAATATTTGCTCGCAGTAACTGTTTGTTAATTGACATCATAAAAGGGGACGGACATTTGTTAGTAAGACATTTGTTAATTGACATCATAAAAGGAGATGGATCTTTGTTAATAAGACTATTTGTTAATGGACATCATAAAAGGAGGCGGAGCTTTGTTAGTAAGACTAGTTCATTGGCTTACAACTCGCTTAATATTGAATATTTGCTCGCACTAAGTGAAAAATGCTTACAACTCGCATTAATCGAATATTTGCTCGCACTAAGTGAAAAACTATTAATCGAATATTTGCTCGCACTAACTGAAAAATGGTATCAATTTTAAAAGTCGAATATTTGCTCGCACTAACTGAAAAACAGTATCAATTTTATAAGTAACTAATCGAAATCGCATTATTCGAACTCGCACTAATTGAGGCCTACCTGTATTAATCGAAATCGCATTATTCGAACTCGCACTAATCGAGGCCTACCTATTGGCAATAATCAAAATCGCATTATTCGAACTCGCACTAATCGAGGCCTACCTGTAATTATTTACAAATGCAATATTCATTTTCGAATATTACCATTTTTTAACTTTAAATTGCTATGTTCAAAAATGAATGCTACATTTGTAAAATAATTACATTTCATTTAAATAATCGTCGCTAATTTAATAAACAATTTGTTCTCGATGATTTAAATTTTTTAGGATAGTTTTTAAATAGTTAAAATTTATAGATGATTTAAAAAACATAAATAAGCATATTTTAAAAATATTTTTGACTGAACTGGAAATGACGTCACAAAACTTATGCATTATATCTTTTAAACAGAGCCTCAATCAAACAATGCAACCGGACATTTTTACTCAAAATTTTATCCTCTACAAGTCTGTAAATTTTGGCACAACCTTTTTGAATCACCCTGTATGTAATTACTACTATACATATATTACATGTATATGTGAGAGATAAACTAAGTTTATTATATTCAAGAATGTTTATAATTCAATATTCAAGGATATAACTGCTACACAATGTATCAATTCATTAATACATTGAATATTTCACTTCAATTATATCTAACAATTATCAATGTTCATCAATGTGAGACTTCAATTATATTTAATTCTATTAACAGCAAGAGAATTATCATAAATGTAATGTACTATCAACAACTAAATGGAACTCAAATGATTAGGATTCAAATTATTGCGAGTGTACAGAAATAAAGTGTAAATAATATTATACTTAAGTAATATTCCAAAAAACATTTTCTATGTAAAGTTTTCCACCAAGGAAAAAAAATTGAAAAAGCAGATACCATGGATATAAATAGCAATTTATTGTTTACTTAAAAATCATTAGAAAATAAAATTGGGCTTACTTATGCATAAATAGCTATATAGTAGATAGTATACATAGACAAAATATTTGAATTAAATTTTTTTTCCAACAAACATTTGAAATTCCCATCAAGAACAATGAAAACAGTAGTGTTATATGCAACATTTCATTATATAGAAGGAATGTTAATGTTATCCTATGGAATTTAGAGCTAATGCATATAGCATTTTGTTATACAAGAAGAATGAAATGTATGTGCAGATTAGGCTTTGTAGGTCAGTGTGGGTTATCGATTCATTCAATTTTATTTAGATAATTGCATTTTATGAGTAAGAAAATTATAATATCTATATTTCTTTTAAGATTATGTTCATCAGCTTGAAAGCTATATTGATATCAACTAATTAATATCAATATAGTTTTCAAGAAGAAAAAATTTAATTTAATTATCCTTGATTATATATATATATATATATAAAGCAAACAAACTAATGGAGCCACATTGGCTAAATTTAATTTAATCATTAATTTCAATTATTTCTAAATTAATTTGTAATGCTAGGATTATTTGGTTGACATTTGATTATCCTTGATTATTTTCAAAAATGTGTTTGACTTATTCAGCCATCTTCAGTTGTTTATTTTTCACACTTAAATTATTCAGAATATGTAATTTTCTAATGGAATGCAACAATTTAATTGTACAGTTTGAAAGAAATAATCATCAGGCCAAGATCTTATAGATTGAATTTTCTTTATTTCGATGGTATTATCAGTTCTTTTAATACTCTTCTATTTGTATAATTATAGTAATGTTTTATGTTCTTAAATCACATCTTTTGCTAAATTAACAATTCTATATACAGAAAATATCTGACTTATGTAAGTGAATCATTCAGTGAAATCCTATGTAAGTCAAAACATATGTAGGTTGGAGCATATCCTAAACAGTACTAGTGTGTCAAAATCAGAACTGGATTTGCATTTTTGGGAGCCCTAGGACGAGCAAGCTTTGGGGCCCCTAAAAATATTAGATTGATGGATAATTCCATAGCGTTCTGATTTGGCCTAGCAACACTGCATTGCTCTTCATTTGTTTATCGTTTTTACATTGTCCCTGTTTACTTTGGAGTGATGTCTTGTGGAATACGAGCTGTCAGCGAGATTGTTACAAACGATTGTTATTTCTTTGCTGTTGAAGATGGAGTGTCAGGTTGAGAAAAATGAACATTTCCGACATATTCTGCTGTACGAGTTTAACCGAGGTTCAAGTGCAGTAAATGCGACTAGGAACATCTGTGAAGTGTACGGAACTTGGATTGATGACTTCCTAAACTCAAAACCAACAGATTTCTACAGACGGGGTTCCAAAAACTACCCCAACATTGGCAGGAAGTTATTGACAATGACGGAGATTACATTGTTGAATTAGTTGCTTGCTTGATTTGGTCAAATTTTTAACTGAATTTTAATTGAATTTCATAAATAAAACACTAAACAAACAAACTTAACAAACCTATATTTAAAACGTTATGGAATTATGCATCAACCTAATAATAATCATCTCTGAAATTAATTTTACTTGACTTATTCACATAAGGAATTTTATAAATTCTATTTTAAAATACTTGATCTGATTTAAAAGTTAATCCTAGATTACTGAGTTGAGAGACCATTTTTTAAAGTGCTAGACAGAAAGTAAAATTTTTATTGAATTAATCATGTTCTCATTTTGGACAGCCATCTTTGTCTTTGTATTGCCATACTTTCATGTCTCTTACCCTTGTTTTTTGCAACAAATTTCCTACACTCGAGACGTAACTGATTTGAATTTTTGTTCATTATAACTTATAGCAAACAAATATTCAAATCAGATAGATCTAATTTTAAAGGTTCCTTATAAGTTATAAGGAACCTTTAAAATTTTACTTTCTATCTAGCACTTTAATAAAATCCCATTTTTTCTTATTAAAACTTTATAAAAGTTTAAAACAGATTGATAGTTTTCTAGGACACAATTCTAGCATCCTAGGGGCCCCTAGAATTGCAAGGCCCTAGGACGTGGCCTAGTCGGCCTATAGGTAAATCCGGTGCTGGTCAAAGACATAATATTAAGATTAGTTATATTAAATAATAAAAATATAAGTTAGCCAGATTGCCATGTGATAAAGCAATCACTTATCTTGTAGAATTGGGATTCAATTCTGAGTCCCATGCCTCCAGTTTCTCATGAGAAGTCTGGTCCAGGCCCAGCTTGTTAACTAAAACTAAAATCTAATAAGTCCATAAAACACATGTTCATATGATAAATGATGAAATTAGGAGAAAAATTTTCATATCTCTGCCTTATAGCTTTATCTGCTATGATCAGTATATTTTGCTTTTAAGTCAGGAAATCTTTACCTCAGTACAGATAGGCAAGCCAGATCTACATAAGTCAGGAACTGTCTGTATATAGAAATATCCAATTTAACTAGATGATCATTTCATGAAAATCTATATCAGTCAAAAGTAGTGATTGTGTTTTCTCGAACTTTTTGCTTTCTTGAGATTCGAGAATTCCCGAATTAGTAATTTATTTATTTCTTGAGATTCGAGATTTCCTTTCAAAAATTCTCAAGAATGTTGAGATTTTAATAAAAATGTTTAGTTAAAAAAATACTATACCTGTTTTTAATAAGGATAAAAACAAAATAAGGCAGAAAAAATTGTGCGAAATGAAAACAAATAATATTGGATTGTTTTAATATTTTAATTATATTAAAAAAATTGATCATTTCAATAATATTAATAAAAATTATCATATTTGTTTACAATTAGCCAATTTTTATTAAAATAACTTATTCAATACACACAGTCTATTCGTTTATCTGCTAAGTGAGTTCTGTTTGGATATAAAAATTTCAGAAATGGAATTTTATGCCCATACTTATGTAGACCTCTATGAGTTTTTAGCCTATATCACTGCTTATTTTTTTACACGTGACTATATTTGATTATCTAGAGATTCTAGACTTGTGGTTCCCAACATGGGGCGCACGCCCCACAAGGGGGAAATTCGAGAATGAGTTATTAACAGCGCATTTTTTCATTTCTTATTGTTCTAGGGGCCTCATAAACAGTATATAAATATATATTATGACATGTACATTTTTAAAATTAAAATCAGAATGTACACAGTGGTTTTGAAACTTTATTTGCTGTTTTTTCATATCACTTCATATTATTATTTTTTAAACAATTTCTTAGTGATATCTTCCTCAGTACTTCAACTGTCTTTTTATTCTTTTATTTTTCTCTTTCATGGATGCCATGTTCTTTGGAAGTTTGCTCAGAACAAGTTAATGGCCTTTTAGGCTTCTTCCATATGAATAGGGATTCACTTTTTGAATAATAAAAATTAGGTCACAGGGGGACATCAGGATTTTAGAGATGCTTAGGGGGGCATGGCCAAAAGAGGTTGGGAACCACTGTTTTAGACCAACAAATACATTTCTTAGAAAAGGTTTAGGACCCTTCTATTTTGGCTAAGTAATTTTCTGAGAGCTCTATAGTCGTGACCATTCAGTGATGATGGGAGCTTTTGAGAATGATTGAGGGCTAGCTATTCACTCATATCCTCTGAAACACTATATCAGATCACACTACATTGTATTTCCTATTTATCATAGACGTCATTAAATGTAACTGTTACTCTGGTGAACCGCTGAATGAGTAAAAACCAGATATTTGTTTTAGCTTTGTTATGTAAACATCATCACAAATCTGCTTATAGCATTATATGATAAAGAGGTTGGGAACCACTGTTTTAGACCAACAAATACATTTCTTAGAAAAGGTTTAGGACCAGAAGGATCCTAAACCTTTGGCTAAGTAATTTAACCTTTGGCTAAGTAATTTGGCTAAGTATTTTGGCTAAGTAATTTTCTGAGAGCTCTATAGTCGTGACCATTCAGTGATGATGGGAGCTTTTGAGAATGATTGAGGGCTAGCTATTCACTCATATCCTCTGAAACACTATATCAGATCACACTACATTGTATTTCCTATTTATCATAGACGTCATTAAATGTAACTGTTACTCTGGTGAACTGCTGAATGAGTAAAAACCAGATATTTGTTTTAGCTTTGTTATGTAAACATCATCACAAATCTGCTTATAGCATTATATGATAAGTCTACCATAATAGAAATCTTTAAAATTGCAATTAAAATAAATGAGTTTTGTGCAATTTCTTGATTTGTGTATTATATTAGGTTTACATGCCTATTTTAAGTATTATTTTGTGATAAAATTCAAATAATTTTCTTTTTGAAATTTAAAGTTAGTAGATGTGATGCAGATAAACCATGTAATTTATTTGCTTAGTTTATTGACTCAAAGATGTTGCAAGGCCAAAATAATTAATGTATCGCTATGAAATTTTTAAGATATAAATTCACAGAGTTTTTTTAATTCTCGAGATTTATAAGAATTTTTCTTGAGAATTGGGAATCTCAAAATAATAGTAATAAAAAATTCTCGAGAACTGGGAATGAAATTTTCTTATAAATCCAAAGATTTTTCGAGATGAGAATCTCGAGCACAATCACTAGTCAAAACATATATTATGTCGGAATATACCCCAAACAATACTAGTATATCATAAAAATGTGACAATGAAAATATTTATTTTAAAGAATAAGCACATAAATAGCTGTGTGGTAAAGTAGTTGCTTACCATCTTGGAAGCTGAGTTCAACTCAGAATCCCATACCTCCAGTTATTAGACTAGTTTTACCATCAGTCATAACTGAAGGTAAAACTAAGTCTAATAACTGAATAATTGGAGTTAAAATTAGTCTAATAAGCACATAAAATACATGCACATTTGATAAATGATAAAATTGGGAAAAAATCTGTAAAAATAAGTTGACAATAAAATGGAAATTTTCCTATATGCTATGTATATTATTTCTTTGTGTGTTATTTTAAGCATTATTGTTTAGATTCATTTGCATTATTTATTTATTAGCTAGAGAGAATCCATAAATTATGTCACATTTAGGGGTAGACTATAGATTTGAGACTGTAAGGCTCTACGCCCACATGCAATTATCAGTCAGTCAACTATTTAATTGCAGAAGTGAGAACAAAGGACTCCTATTGTTTAATCTGCCAACAAAAGAGTTGCTAATGGGTGCAGTCTCATATAAGTCATTTGTTCTTATTCCTGCAATTAAATAGTTAACTGACTAATAATTGCATGGGCATGGGGCCTAAATGGCATAGAGGGAAGAGTTCTGTAAATTATGACGTCAGTCTTAAAATGATTAATGCTTACCTCCTTATGACTAAACAATATTTTAGTTATAAAATAAAATATAAAATATTTATGTGTAATTGTTAGAGAAATAAAGACTATATATAATACATGGAAATATGTTTGTTATAAAACAGGTCTGGCCAAGCCAAATTGTTTCTCCGATCAACTTGGAGAACCATGTTATAATAATCATGCATAGTGCGACAAAAAATTTCGAAGAGGAAGAAATAGGTCTGGCCAATCCAAATTGTTTCTCTGATCAGCTTGGAGAAAAATGTTATAATAATTATGCATAGCACTAAAAAATTTCAAAGGGTGAGAGACTCAAAATACATTTCAAGTGATTCAAAAAAAATTTTGAAGGGGGAGAGACTCAAAATACGTTTGAAATAATGCAATATGATTAATTTCATTTAAAATTACAACAAATAAAAAATTTGTATATATTACAGGTTTTTATGTAATTTTAAATATTACTTATTATTATTGCATAATATTGGATAAATATATAGTAGTTTACGTCATAATGAATAGTTATAATTTCTGTGTGTGATAAAATATAAACAAATTTCATTTGAGATGCGTAATATGTTGCGATCGTAATTATGGATATAGAACAGGCTTAATTTAGCTACAAATTCAACATAAAATTTATAAAAAATAAAATATTCAATGAAAAGGTATGATGATATAACATAAAATTTCCTTTAAAATAAAATATCCAATGAAAAGGTATGATACAGCAACATAAAATTTCCTTTAAAATATCCAATGAAAAGGTATGATATATATACTTGATTGAATATAAATTGATACTGAACAGTATCCTGTATCATAATCAGTGATAATTGTTTTAGCTAATTCTGTAAAAATCCAATAATAGTAATGCAGGTAAGTTATCTGTGTTCCTTACTTTGACACTTAGTGCCATCTATTGATATTTATTGCCATAAAATAAATAAAAATTGAACCCCCTAGGGTTTGAAAAAAAAGGCCAAATAAAAAAAGGGCGACATAGGGACATGCCCATATTGATACTGAACAAAATTCTATATCATATTCGTAAATATCTTTTGTAGATTTGAAATAAAAAAGTTTCATACATACACACATAATCTGTATTTTATAAGTATATAGATAAATAACCCGACATAATGAACACAATTATCTTGTATCACATTTCCCAACACATGATACCAAGAGATATACATAATAGTGACAATCACGCATAAATGAAATTTGGCCACAGAGTTGAAATATCAGATCAACAGGCAAGATCCACACTTTTGAAAAAAATCAGGTGTAAGATCTACAGTCAATCACAAATCCTTCTGGTATAAATCTAGCATACATTTTCAATACAGCCATCTTTTTGAAATAAATGAATGTTTGTACTCTCACTATGTTTGTGACTATTATATATTTAATCAAGCAATGAAATCAGTAAATGTGATATGATAAACAGGGTATACCATAAACAGTAATATAGAAACATTCAATGAGAAATCTTATGATTCCATTGTTATAGATTCAAGTCATGACAGAACAGACATCACAAAGTAATTAAATGGCTTTACATCAAGTGATCTTTACTTATACCATTACATTTTCTCCCTATAAAAGATCCAATCATGTTAAGTCTAAGAATATTTAATATGTATAAGTCGATCTAACAAAATAATTGCTTGGATTTAATATTATATTTTGATCTTTATTTATTTTATTAGTTTTGATAATGAAATTGCAATCAGAAATCTTAGTGAAAAATAATGCTAAAATAATCTTACATGTAAAAAATAATTATAGAATGCATAGCACAGCATATATATTTTGAAAATATTAAATCTTTATTATGATTTACATTATACATACATATATGTATATCTGTCATCATAAAAACTTCTTGATAGACTTTAACAAAAACAATATAAGTTTTAAAAATTAACACAATTGTCTTCTCGCGATTTACCGTCTAGAACTGAAATGTGATTACTTCTTAATCATTATATACAATTGATTTCTATAAAAATTATAAAAACTTACCGTATAGTCTATAGATGAGTTTAAATAAAATGTTATTTGCAATATGTTAATTAAAATTACATTTTGAAAATTCAAAACACAGATCTTATTTCCCTCCGCTAATTATTCAAAATATAGGCCGCCATTTAAACTCTTCGCCCTCTATGAGTATAAGCTTTAATTAATTTCCAAAATAAAAATAAATAAATAGATATGAAGAATATTTGTTAAAATTATGCAAGCTTGATTATTTTTTCTATAAAATATTTTTATAACAATTATAGAATTTAAAGATATCTGATAATTTTATTCGAAAATGTAATCAACAGTCAAGGTTATTTCTTGGTTGTTTTATGCGTGGATTATGTGATTTAGTAACAAATCTGTGCTTAGTAACCATTCGTTAGAAAGGGGCATAAAAATACGCAGAACAAAACGGAATGTCCCACACTACAGAAAAAATGGAATGCCATTCTGTTCGATTACCAATACCATTGGATGATCGAATAGAAAGAAAATGATCAAAATCGATTCCATATTACCGGATAGAAAGAGGCATAATAAATGAATCGATTTTGGTTATTTTTAACACTCAAAATCCTTTAACGGATTCCAATAATAAGCAAATCAAGCTTGATATTAATATACTATATCTTCTGTTGTTTTGGAAGGCAGAATCTTGCCAGAAAGAATCATTTTCAAAAAAATTTTAATTAGCTAATGACCGCGTGCTGTCGGCCAAATTGGCAGAATGGAAACGCTTCAAATTTCTACTCTGAAGGATTCGAATTCCACCCATTGAAATGTTTAGCATTGGGTTGAGCTTGTCCATCAATCCCCGTCTTCCACAAGCTGCAGAGGTACTGTTATGTATGTAGTCGCTGGAGGGACTTGCTCAGCTACTTGGATATCCTCGTCGCTCTACCCGACATTCCTTCTCGGACGGTCCAGGGATGTGGTTGCTCGCATCTGTACGTCATTAGACAAATAAACTGTTATTAACTGTTACCAAGTGTTCCTTTGTCAGGCTGTGGCCTACAGATTTAACAGGTACCTATGGAAGGGCTATGTCTGTGGAAACCTATGGAAGGGCTTATCTTTTTTGTCAATAGATGACGCCACTCTCCATTCTGTATGAATACTAAATGACGGAGTGAAAGAAGCTCTTCCACAGTCTGGCCACAATCCCCATCCTCCACAATCCGACCTGCCCTGCGGAGGGATCAGCCGGATTGTGGAGGAGGGGATCGATGTGCCGGGCCCGGAACCATCATAAACATTTTCAATAAATGGGACCCGAGATTCAAATCCGTGTCTTTCAGAATGGAAAGCCGAAGTGTTTCCATGTGGCCAATCTATTCCGCTCTTACTTAGTATTCTTATGGAATGAAAGTGCCATCATTTGCTGACAAAAAACAAGGTGCCGCATGAAAATATAGTTGCTTGCCAACCTGAAATATCCGGATTCAATTCCAGTACTACATATCTGATTTTTCAAAATGAGTCCAGGCCTGGCCGTTGAACCTCATCTTTCAACCTTCCGACTGATCTCAACATGGATGTTGGCCAGCCAGTGATGAGCTTTACAAGTAGCCGCCATTAAATATAACTTCGAGTAATTCAAAATACTCTAAAGTCTAACCTAACAAATATATTTGCAATTTTGTAGCCTATTTATTATCTACAGGGGGCGAAATGTGCTGGGGGCGAAAAATGCAGGGGGCGAAAAGTGCTGGGGGCGAATTTTCGTAAACTATGTAGGTTGGAGCATATCCTATACAGTACTAGTGTGTCAAAATCAGAACTGGATTTGCATTTTTGGGAGCCCTAGGACGAGCAAGCTTTGGGGCCCCTAAAAATATTAGATTGATGGATAATTCCATAGCGTTCTGATTTGGCCTAGCAACACTGCATTGCTCTTCATTTGTTTATCATTTTTACATTGTCACTGTTTACTTTGGAGTGATGTCTTGTAAATCGAGCTGTCAGCGAGATTGTTACAAACGATTGTTATTTCTTTGCTGTTAAAGATGGAGTGTCAGGTTAAGAAAAATGAACATTTCCGACATATTCTGCTGTACGAGTTTAACCGAGGTTCAAGTGCAATAAATGCAACTAGGAACATCTGTGAAGTGTACGGAACTTGGATTGATAACTTCCTAAACTCAAAACCAACAGATTTCTACAGACGGGGATCCAAAAACTACCCCAACATTGGCAGGAAGTTATTGACAATGACGGAGATTACATTGTTGAATTAGTTGCTTGCTTGATTTGGTCAAATTTTTAACTGAATTTTAATTGAATTTCATAAATAAAACACTAAACAAACAAACTTAACAAACCTATATTTAAAACGTTATGGAATTATGCATCAACCTAATAATAATCATCTCTGAAATTAATTTTACTTGACTTATTCACATAAGGAATTTTATAAATTCTATTTTAAAATACTTGATCTGATTTAAAAGTTAATCCTAGATTACTGAGTTGAGAGACCATTTTTTAAAGTGCTAGACGGAAAGTAAAATTTTTATTGAATTAATCATGTTCTCATTTTGGACAGCCATCTTTGTCTTTGTATTGCCATACTTTCATGTCTCTTACCCTTGTTTTTTGCAACAAATTTCCTACACTCGAGACGTAACTGATTTGAATTTTTGTTCATTATAACTTATAGCAAACAAATATTCAAATCAGATAGATTTTTGATGGAGTCATATATGCAAAACACTTGTAAGTTTAAGTACAAAAAATATGAAAGGAATATATTCAAATTTAATATGAGTTTTAGGGTCAAAAACCTTAAGTATGGCGACTTCCCCCGATCCACTATATACAAAACTTGACGTACATGTAAAGCATATCTAGTTAAAACATCTAATATATTGACAGAGCTGGATTTGCATTTTTAGGGGCCCTAGACGAGCAAAGCTTTGGGGCCCCTAAAAGTTCAAATCAGCTACCGTCTAATTTTAAAGACTCCTTATAACTTATAAGGAACTTACTTTCTATCTAGCACTTTAATAAAAACTCATTTTTTCTTATTAAAAATTTTACTTTCTATCTAGCACTTTAATAAAATCCCATTTTTTCTTATTAAAACTTTATAAAAGTTTAAAACAGATTGATAGTTTTCTAGGACACAATTCTAGCATCCTAGGGGCCCCTAGAATTGCAAGGCCCTAGGACGTGGCCTAGTCGGCCTATAGGTAAATCCGGTGCTGGTCAAAGACATAATATTAAGATTAGTTATATTAAATAATAAAAATATAAGTTAGCCAGATTGCCATGTGATAAAGCAATCACTTATCTTGTAGAATTGGGATTCAATTCTGAGTCCCATGCCTCCAGTTTCTCATGAGAAGTCTGGTCCAGGCCCAGCTTGTTAACTAAAACTAAAATCTAATAAGTCCATAAAACACATGTTCATATGATAAATGATGAAATTAGGAGAAAAATTTTCATATCTCTGCCTTATAGCTTTATCTGCTATGATCAGTATATTTTGCTTTTAAGTCAGGAAATCTTTACCTCAGTACAGATAGGCAAGCCAGATCTACATAAGTCAGGAACTGTCTGTATATAGAAATATCCAATTTAACTAGATGATCATTTCATGAAAATCTATATCAGTCAAAAGTAGTGATTGTGTTTTCTCGAACTTTTTGCTTTCTTGAGACTAGCACTTTAATAAAAACTCATTTTTTCTTATTAAAAGTTTATAAAAGTTGAAAACTGATAGATAGTTATGGGGCCCTAGGACGCGGCCTAGTCGGCCTATTGGTAAATCCGGCCTGTATATTGATATAAGGGTGCGTGTCCAAGGGTGTGAGAGAAAAACTATTGCGAGAGACTCTCGAGAGGGAATTTCGCAAATGGACACACCCCTACGACTTACTATCAGGGATATGTCCATTTGCGAATTTCCTTCTCGAGAGTCTCTCACGAAAGTTTTTCTCTCAGATGGACACGCACCCTAAGAGTAAGGCAAATACAGTACTGAAAAATGTAGATAGTTGTATAATACAGTATACAGTTATTGTCTGACATTATTGTTTTATGTTCTTAAATCGTCAACCAAATAGCCGCTTATAAATTGTATCAGATCATCCCCAAAATAATTTCTCTTTTAGCATTAAGTTTTGAAAGAATATAAAAGATAAATCAGTTGCTAATTTAATCAAGTATATATATATATATATTCTCTATTTAAATCAATAATACTCTTCCGACGTTGTGAAATCCCATAAAATTCATGTTTAAACAAGCTGAAACATGTTTGAACAAGTACAGCGTAAAAAAAGACATTATTTTTGGGATGACCTGATATTATTAAATTAAACTTACTGTAATTGATTTATTATTTTAAATATAATGTTTTCTGTTCAAAAACATTTCATATGTAAGAAACGAATATCGTTCATTTTTCTAGATGAAAATCATATCTATGAGAAAGGACCTTTAATGACAACATGCTAAAACGCATCATTAGATACGCTATTTATTTTTAGTCCGACTGTGCCGAATTCTTAAGAAACTATACGTAACGTCCAATCCAAACATTATACAATATTCTAAAATTTGATTGACGCAATTGGTGAGCGATACGATGTGTAGAGTGTTTACAGAGAAGAGAATCCTCCAATCCATTTCATTTTGGTTTTATTGTGCTGAAACTTTCTAGAACTTTTAAATAAACTCTAAACACTGAATTGCATTTTTTTAAATTGAACTATATGACTCATAGAAATGGAGAAGTGGCTCATTTATTTTAAATCCTATACGCTAAAATTTACAAGGAATCTTAAAATCCATGAAAGTTATACTTCAAATTTCGTGAAAATCGATTAAACGGTGCGACCTGTAGACGTGTCTGTGGAGAAAATAAACAATGTTTTTTTCCTGTATCTTTTTTCCTATCTTTAAACTGCTCTAGTTTTTTTATTAATTGGATTTGAAACTTCAAATTCTAGATTATATGTCCTATCAAAAATTTCTTTCGAATATAAATATTAGATTAATAATATTTATCCTAGAACAAAAGCTACAGCGAGTTGAATTTCGGTCGTAATGATTCTTGTAATAAGAGACAGTGAACAACTTAAGAGTCACTGCCGTGCATTCGGATCAATGAATAGGAAAAAAAGGCAAAAAAAGAATATTTTAACTTTAGATTCTTCTATTTAACTACTAAATTTATTGTTTGAAAACCTTAACACGCACATTTATCAATATAAATTTGTTTAGCACAATAAAATTCAATTTGATCCGAATACGTATGAATATTTAATGTAGAATATAGTTATCAGTTTAAAGATTTTTCAATAATAATAATACACACTTTAATGTAGAAAATTTTTCATTTTCATTTATTTTGAATAGTTTTCGGAAACGTCTAGAGCTATACAAATGCGAAATGTCAGAAATGTCGTATATTATTGATGACAGTCGACAGTTTAATATCCAATTTAAATCTTGTATAAATAAAATTGAAATTTGCATCATTAAAAATGTACCATTATCACAAAACAAATGTTAAATTTTATTATGCATTTTTAAAATAATCTGCTCTAATATTCGCATAACGCCATTACGATGTACACTGTACAGATATACATCTGAATATTGATCGAGCAAATTTCTCAAGCAGAGAAAGTATCTACTGTACAACTGACTGAGGTTTTACTGAATTTATCTTGGAATAGAAGGAAACTATTCACGTCTTGGTCGTCAATAATGGCATCGCGAATTTTTATTATTAAAAGAATCAATTCGCCAATTTGGTGATTACTGGATGCCATCGAATGATTATTTCTGAAGCTTGCTTACTGATACAGCAATAATTGTTTACGCTATCGCACTAATTAGTAATTAAGTATATAAAATTTATAATATTTTTTTTATAAAAGTTTAATCTTTCAGTGCATTCGAAACATGATAGGTTAGATTCATTCACATAATTTTTTTTTTCATCTTTTTTTTCTATTCATTCTAAGATCTCATTAATTTAGTTAGATTGAAGAATGTAAGTAAGTCAAAGAAAATTTATAAAATCCTATTATCGTTCTCAAATAGCGCGGATGACATTCTACATTCTCTTGAAACGAACTATAAAATGCTGAATATTCAAGAAATCATCGACGAACAAAATAAAGTTAACAACTTTTCAAAATTGAAGCTAATTATCTCTCATTTCCATACGTCTTTACCAGCGAGCAATCGATGTTCACATATATATATATTTTAATTAATAAATAATTTTAATGTAGGAACAAAATGATAACATGGGATTGAATGTTTAATGTGGTAAATAGGTTTACATCAGATTTTCTGCAGAGGAAAAACTATAACGAGATTGCTCGCAGTTTATTTTATAAATTGTTGTCTTTAAACCATTTATTTAGGTTGGTTTGAATTGTCTTCATTACTGTTGGAATATATCGAGTGTCGTCGGAGCCAAGTGTGTGAAAATTCTTTCAATAGACAGATCTTTAAGTTAAATTCATTTATTTTAATAGTCATTAAACCATCAGGAGACATCACAAAAAAATCGCGAATATCCGAGAAAGAAGTAATCGATTCAAACCGCTTCAAAATGCTTTATGCAAGTTTTGTGAAGAGCCACCTTTTTATCATTCTTACATTATAATTAAAGATAAATATTTATATTATTTACGTAACAGAAGATTTTTTCGAAGGAATGAATAGAAAAGTTATGTAAATCTTCACTAGAATATAAGCAAAAATAATATCTCCCTTAATTCTAATTCTATTTAAACGTTATAGCCACTGATGCGGATTGCATTAACCTTTCTTACAACACAATAAACAATATAAAAGTGAAAAAATAAAAAAATGAATATAGATTTATATAGAATAGATAATAGATGCGTAACAAAGAAAGCTCAAGAGATTCACTAATTAATGCATACTTCAAATTTTTTTTATAATAAAACAAGGATCTAACTCTCTAATCCGGAAAATTTGCTATTCAGATTCATGCTCGAATAATCACGGATTTGAGAATTTTCTATTGTGTTAATAAATAATAAAATACTACATAATTATAAACTATGTATACAATTTCTATACTTATATACAAATTTTAAAATAATAAATTTATTCCAGGAAAGTTTCATTTTTATTGTAAAATATCAAAAAATTATAGATTTAAATTGAAATTTTCTCATTAAACAGCGAATTATAATTATTATTTTATATTTATTGCAAAAAATTAAGAAGTAAAAATTCATAATTTATTCATTATAACTTCAAACAGAATTTATTATTTTATTATATTATCAAAAATCGATTTATTTCATCATCTATCTATTTCCGAATAAACGATTATGCAAAAATAAACGAATCGATACAAGTTGTAACAAATTACAACTTGTTATAACTTGTCGATTACTTAAGTTTTGTAGAAATCGTCACTTTATTCAATAACAAATATAACTGCATACACGCGTATAAAGCAAGTTAAAAATAGGTCACAGAAAGCCATAAACGAATAGAAGTTTAGTTATATAATTTTATTTCACGATGCCGATTTATCATTCAAAATATATATATATTTTTTTTTTTAAAGAAGCCATTATTTTTCCACAGTGCAACGTTTAATAAATTTTGGTGCTACATTCGCTATTTTTAAATGTTAAAAATTATCGGAAGCGCAAAGAACTATAATTAATATCCTCGCAAATTTTTAAATGGCGTATTATTAATTTTTTAAAAAAATTTCCATCATATTCTATTTTCGTGTTCCCGGCAACAAACTCTAAGCCGAACAAAGTTTTAATGCAATTTTAATAGACTCTACGTGACGCGTATATAATCGGCAAACGTAATTAATTTACGCAAAATATTTTGATTAATTTTAAAATCGTTTAAACGGTAAAAATTCAAAATAAAATAAAGATATTTTAACCGCATTTTCGAATTTAGAAACTAAAATTGTTTTAATTAAGTTGTTATATTCGAACGGATATTTTCCTGCAACGTTATAAAACGAGCGTAAAATCGGAAACGGACTGTAAATAAACAGCACTCATCCAGAATGAAACATCTCTGTTTAAAGCGAAGGCCGAAAGGATGGACAGGGTGTGGCGAATAATCCTTATATATACCACACCCACGCCAAAACTTTTTAATTTTCCACAGGGATAATAATTGTTATCATAAAATTATACATATATACATACATACATACACACACATATATATATATATATAGAAAAAGATCAAAGATAAATTAAACTTTTACAATTTATAAAACTCTCTGCAGAAAATCTTAATTTAGGAAAAACTCGTTAACTGGTTTCTTCTCATTCATCATCACTTTTTTTTTTAACAACGTTTATTAAAATTTTTGTTTATGATTTTAGAAACTGTACTGCATTTCGAGAATATTTTTATCAATATCGCTGACTCGCATTTTGATATTTTTATATGAGAGCAATGCAGCATTTCAGTTATGCTAAAAAGATTCGATAGAATAGTGTAGAAATATTTTTTCTTCGCCATGTTATGGGAATTCTATATGATATGTATAAGAAAATAATTTTATAAAAGAGTAAAATGCCATTTGTGACAGAAACCATATCGGTGATAAGCACACTTAAAACCAAACAGAGAGAAACCATCTGATGATGATGTTGGTGCCAAAACGTGTTATGGTTAAATTGTTGCAACACTGAATTAAATTACATAAGACAAACCAAAATGGAAAATTATTAGTTTATATCCTGTTTGAAAATCTCTCTAACATGCATTGGAATGGTATTAAATTTTCATTTTACAAAATTGGCGAAGTTTTTGCCGTGATTACATATATTTCTATTGTAAAATTCAATAATTCGTTCTATCAACTTAACCGAAACCCATCTAGTGTAACCCACTAACTTAATTTATTCTTCAACCATTGGCGCCGTAGTTGACACTTTTGAAAATGTTTCAGCTTCGAACGTCCATAAAATGATTAGAAGGAGGACAACAGTTCTATTGTCTGACTGTTTTTTTCTCTTTCTAATTCGCTTATGTGATGCAATTTCCTAAATAAAAACATTTCCTTATGAGTTGGAAGTTAATTTTATTTTTTCATACCGAAAGTAAAAATATTTTCTGAGTAATATATACTTCGTTTAAGGAATATGTTTGCGACATCCATTAATGAGTGGAAGCATTGCATTAATTTAATATTTTCTTCAAAAAAAGTAAGAAAATAAATGAAAGACCTTTTTTTATATAAAAAAAACAATATTTTCTTTTGTAAAATTATTTTTTACACAATCTTATAATGTTATTAACGCATATTTACTAATGAGTGTTTAAATAAAGTTTGCATCGATCTCTTTATGTAAAATTTTAATTTAATTTGTAAAAAATATTCTGATATTTTTGACGATGTTGTTAGATAAAAAATTTCTATAAAATAAATGCGAATTATATAGATATTTTAACGGGAAAAACATTATCGTCGAAGAATTTTTTGCAGAGAAGAAAAAATACTGATATTTTGATGCAGAAATTAAAGCAAATCTCTCTATTTTATGTTTCTTTAAGCCGATAACAATTGAAAAAAGAAAATCTTTAAAAAAAATCATTTTTTGTCGTATCAATCTTGATTTATTCTTTCATTATTTTCAAAACAAAAAAAGGTAAAATTATATAAATTATAATAACGAGTACATCATCATTTTTATTAAGTAATCGTGATAAAAGATTTAATTTAATGATACTGTAATTAGCTAATTTACAAGAAAAATAATCTGTTAATATTAGAGAAAAGAAAAAAGTTCGTTTTTTTGATGAAATTTTATGTGAACAATTAATATTTGCAAAATTCTTAAACAATATGTAATAAGCAAATAATAAATGTCTTATGTTTTTAATGAGAGTATTACGGCCAAATATAATTTATGAATGCAATTTTCGTAACAGTAAAGTTCTTAACTAAAAATTCAATAAACGGAGCGACAGATCATGAAGAAAAGTCGACGATTTATCAGTCGGATGATGAATTTATCGGACAAACTGCTAGACAAATATTTAAATTTAAACTTCTTGCGTGCATCTCTCAGGAACCATTCGAGTGCTAGATCGCCAAAAATTTGTTTCTCCCATTTTTCTATTAATCAGAAGATTATCTATACATTTTAACGAATTAACCGGTGTAAACACTGCAAAAAATATTTCTCCGATAGAAACGATATCTGTTAAATCAACAAACACTTTAATCTTAAGCTGTTTAGCATTACACATATTTACATATCGCGAGAAATGTTTTCTTAGCAAAGTGGTGCGAAAGAAAATATTTTGCGGTAATACGAATCAATTTCGATAATTGTCAAAGCCTTTAATGTATTGTTATTTAATATTATAATACTGGTATCAAAACAAGCCTTCCATCCATTAACAAAATTAAACCGTTTCCCCTAAACAAACATTGACAGTTAATTAGGAACATTTGCGTAAATTGATCTTTAACAGGTAAATTTATTTTCGAGATGTGTAACTGGTCATTTTTATCTTGCAAAAATCCGTGCGATGGCGACGAGTCGTGTGCGAATTGCTTAATAATTGAGAGAGTCATGTGCAGCAGGTCTTGTCTGAGATGAATGTGAGAGAGGCTAAAGCAAAGAGCGTCATTGATCTACATCAGAAAACTAGGCGGAAGCATTATACACTTTAACAATATATATATTTTTTAAGTCGTTAAGTCAAGTTACATCATCTTTAAAGAATTCTAGAGGATACAACGCATTATAGAAAGTACGGAAAACGAGCAAAAAATGATTGACACGCATTCTTAACTTAATTAATTAATCTATCCGTGTATTAACAGTATAAAAGTAAACGTGCTTCCGTTAAATTTTTATGAAAAAAATGGATAAGATGAAGTAATTGGGAATTTAAAAGTGTCTGACCTGTATATGTTGTATTGGGTACTACTCCTATATGAGATGACAAGAAGGGGTGATGCAGTTCCATCTTCAACTTTCTGACATCACTGTCGTTAAAATTCCACGTGATTGTATGAAAAAAACGATCACAGTCAACAACATTGATAGCATGAGTTTTAAGTTGGTATGCGAAGAAAAATATTAGCAGTTGACATACATAGCCTTGTTTTGTCATCAAAGCAGCAGACATTGTTCAATATCTTACACCATTGTCGAAAATATTTAACAAT
This sequence comes from Olivierus martensii, assembly GCA_000484575.1. Taxonomy (NCBI): domain Eukaryota; kingdom Metazoa; phylum Arthropoda; class Arachnida; order Scorpiones; family Buthidae; genus Olivierus; species Olivierus martensii. The sequence goes on along the minus strand of AYEL01076217.1, from coordinate 16,290 downwards.
CGTCAGCTACATAAGAAGCGATATTTCAAATCTCTGCACATTGATTCGATCTTTTCATCCTCGACTGACAACCGTGAACTGTTTGGGAAATGCACTTTTTCCGCTTTGGCCACGACGAACAAGACATTCTCTGTCGCATTCCATTCGCATCAAGCAGATATTCGTGCACAGTTGGTTCTCCGCATGATTGGTTTTAAAAGAACTCGTGAGCAGTCGGAAACCAGAGACACTCCAAGCAACTCCAAACCAGACCAGCTGACGTCTAAACTGGAAGCTCCTTTCGTCATTTGAAGCTGGCGAGCTCGAGGGCGCTACTTGTCCGTTAGTTTAGATACGCTATTGGTGGCGAATTATAATCCTTTTAGTCGATTATCGATATCTTTGGTTTGCTGCTAAATCGATCAATCGTGTGTCTAAAATCGAACAAGTGCACAAAAAATAAAGTTTACTTTTTATCTTTATTATAACACTTTAATTATTCTACTGCACTCGATATACATTCGCATAAACGAGAGAAATACGAAGCGATTTATTTATTTTTTCCTGGTTACTGCTTATCGAATAGAAACCGAAGAACAGAATTAAAAAGCGCACCTAAAATGTGACTAAATTTACAATCAATAATGGAGTAATTTAGGTCACCATTTCTCATCCACGTTTGGTTTTCACGCTCGGTTTCGTTTCTGTCATCAGATGATATTTTATTTCGTTCCATTTTATCTCTCATGCAGTATATGTAACCACCTACCGGTTTTGTTTTTAAATCATACAGCTAGTATAATAAAACTTGTCACAATTTTCTCAGAAATATTTAGAATTTTTTGTTTCTTTCTTAAAACTCGAATGTTGTAAGCAGTGATTATCTGTTGAGAGGATGGCCTACCCGAAGATGCATTTATTGCTCGTTAAAGTGATTTGTTGCTAGGCGAAAGAGACAACAAATAAAATTGAGAGAAAGAGAGCGAGGAACAACACGTAATGTCTTTTCCCACCAAAAGGCAATTCAATAATGTAGAAAACACGAGTAACTCGCTTATCATATACATAAATCTAGCTGTTTTCTAGAGAGACAGAGAAAAAAACTTAAGGATGTTTAATGATTTTAAGCAACAGAGAACATTGTTTTAAAAAAAGGCAGTAGTGAATTAAATATGAAATATGTTAAAAAATGATGATACCATTAAAAATTGATTTAAAAATAGTTGAAACTTTTTTGTGCGAACACGATTTTTTCTGACGATCATTAAACCTCCAAAGCTTAAATTAGATTTTAAACAATTAAAAGTTGTCGTAATTTAATGTCAACTGATTATCATAGCGCAATTATTTGCATATAACAAATTTTTGTCTTAAAATTAATTAATTACTTAATAAAATTTGTTATAAAATAATAATATCTTTAAATTTTACTCTCGAATCGATTACAACCAATATTTTTATTTTTTAAAATAAAAAAAAAAATAAAACATTTTTTGACACCAGGCGGCTTGAGATAATATTACATCTTGTAATAAAATATCCACAATTAATTTTTTTATTTATTTTTTAATTAAATAAACATTGTTTAATTATCCTTGGCGTATTCGTGGAGTAGAAAGAAGTTAGCTTGTGTTCGTTATTAATCATTCTGATCCGAAACTTTGGGAAATTTTGCGTAGAAACACGCTTTGCTACATCACGCGATTTGAATATAGAAGAAAATTTAGCTAATGCAATTAGCTAGACACATTTATAATAATAATTACCATTAAGATAAATGCATCATGCTTACAAGTTTAATGAGATTATATTAAAAATATACTTTTTAAAAACGATTTAAAAATTAAATGAAAGTACTTAAAGCGGTAACGTGTCTGCACGAAGTAGTTCTTTAAAAATACTAGAAAATCACAGTTTAACGTTAAGGCTATTTTTAAAATTAATTTGTTCCTGGTAAGTAAATACGATAGAGCTTTTTCCTTCGATATGAAATAAAGGAAAAGTTTGCATGAATATTACTTAATATAGAATTTTCATTATTTTAAAATATTAAAATCAAATTCCAAACTTTATTATATGTTTTGATTTTAATTATGCACCAAGTCTCATTACTTTCCATTAAATAACTTTTAGGCAAACACGTAAAAGGAGTATAAGTAATTAGAAGAGTTATTTGCACCAGTTGAATAATTAACATTTAGAAAAGCCTCTTCGCTATTCGGATAATGAACATTTAAAACATATTTGCTCGAAGAAGTAAAAATATTTATCTGGACGTATATTAAAAATACATTTTCAAAAATTTAATGACAATAATAATACAGTAGTTTATTGCAGTTTCATTTGCGTTAAGTTCGTTTTCTGACACGCATTCCTCGTCTTTTGCAAATATTAAAATGATAATTGCTTTTGATAATTCTTTTAAATAAAGTAACAGATTTTTAACGAGATAATAAAAAAAGTTAATATGCCGAGAATGTAACAGAAATAACATTTCCGTAATTAAAAATAATACAGTTTAAATATTTAATATTAAAATGAGACAAAAATCTTTCATTTCGTTTTCTGGCAACACTTTAAAATCTAATAATTATTAAATTTTAAATCTGTTTAATTTTATAACTGTTGACAGATGGCAGCACGTCTTAAGTGTGACGAATTTTATTATGATTAAAATAACGGTTTTCCTAATAATATTTACATTTTAATAATTGCTATAAAGTATCAGAAAATAATATATTTTTATAAGATAGCATTAAAGTATTTTGAAGATTGATAACAGAGATACATAAAATTGGCTTTCGTTTCCCGCTCCTTCCAAATTAACTTTTTGACAGATTTTAACTCTAAACGGATTAAAACGATTGTAAGAAAATAGTAGAAAACTTTTTCTGCTATGCACGTATTTAACCGAAATAGAAAATAAAACGAAACAATTTCATTAGAACTAACGTTTCAGACTAATCACAGCTTTCGCATTACTCTTTAAACGAAGCTTAACTTAGTTAACCTTCATTGCGATGACATTTCTCAACAAAAGTTAATTAGCTAATTTTCTTTTATCTAAACGATTATTTCCTCAACGAGTCAATTGTTAAAACGTCTAAGTTAAATTGCATTAGGCAATTTTGTAGTTAAGATTATATTTATTATGATATCGATTAATCTCATTTTACTCATATCAATGAACTAAAGGATTTTAAAATATCGAATATGCAGTGTTAAATCTTTAAATTAGCTATTATAAATGACACAGCATTCTAAAGTGGAAGTATTATTATAGTTCTGAATGAAATATTGTTATTTATATAGATACTATGTTTCTGCAAAAGTTATTTTCAGAAAATATTGATCCATTTGATGTATTGTTTATTTTACCGTTAAGTTTGCAGACCTACCATCACTGAAAACATCGATGTAACGAGAAGTTATGGGAAGAACTAATGGCTTACTTTTCCAACTTGTCATGTATTATGGAATGATTAAAGATTCAATATTAAATGTATATTATTAAAAATCATATTCAGCGGTACAATCTTTATGTTGAATGCCATAAAAATCTGTTAAATAGTTCTACAGTTATTGCAGAGAAACTTTTGAAATTCTACCATCTTAAAACGGATAAATGTATTTGATTAATCAACTTTATTTCAAATTTATCTTTACTAGTCTGATTTCCATGTTGAATTTTACAAAAATCAATCAGTTCAAAAGTTATGAAGGAGAATCCTTTGAAGTTTAAACAGTTTACCATTTTTAAATAGTTGAAGAGAAAGAGTTAATTCATTTGTCATGAAGATCGTCATCAATGACTTGATTTTGCTGTTAATATTCATAAAATTTCATTTAATAGTTAAGAATGTATTTAAAGAATATTTTCAGAAATTTGGATGTCCGCCATTTTTAAATGATTGAAGTTATTAAATAATTCGGCATCAAGGCAATGGCAAATTTCACGAAATCCTGATGATTATTTCAAAAGTCACTAATTTAATCACGATGCTCTTGTTATATAATATTCACTCTCCTGTAGAAAATAGGCTAAAAGTATATGAATTAAAAAGCCACTAAAACTAAATTATGAATGGAAAAATTACAGTGACCTATCGAAAAATATATATTTTACTATAGAATAAATACTTTGCTAAAATATAAAAACAAAACATATACATCTATAATAATAATCATTACAAAACTGCAGCCGCTTAGACATTTTTTTTTTACAGACAAAAAACAAACGTTTTCAAAAGAACGATTTTATTAAAAAGGAAAGTTTGAGACAGAGCAGAGGAATATATATTAGTGAAAAATATAAAATTAATATTACAAACATCAAGTATAAACGATTGTTCTAAATGTTGTGACTACCAATGGTGATCAAAAATAAGTTGCCATCTATCAGGCAAAAAACAAAACATAGTCACAGGTTATTGACAATAACGATAGTGACGATGATTTATATACTACATATACTGTATAAATACTAAAAAAGATTGGTTCATATCACTCAAATGCATATATTAATCATCATAAAAAGTCGCTATTTTTTAAATATGAATAAAACAGAATTCATTATATTCCAAAACTAATTACATTAATGTCTGAAATGTTAGTTTTTATATGAATTTCTATATCACATTTATTTATTTTATCAACTATTACTTGAGTATATTCTATTAATAAGTCTCTGTTATTAATCATTGATATTACTTATTTCCTATGGGATTCAAACGGAATTTCATATCATTAATTTTATTTTCAATTTTAGTATTTTGCTCTAAAATCTCTTGACAAAACTGCTACCAATTAAATTTATAAATAAGAAGTTCGAAAAGAATTAATTAAATGTCTACTTTCTGAAGTGAAAAAAAAATATTCTATGATATAGAATTAATATCTTACCATGATCGTTAATCATATTGGGCAATTAGATTTATTTCATTGATGAGTTACTTTGCTATTAATAGATAAAAGTACAAACTGATGTCTATAACTGATTGTATCATATCCTATAAGTTTTATTTTCGATTATTCCTTATATATATTTTCACGGCTAAAATTAATTGCAAATTTGATTTTTACAGTTGGAAAACTATTGCAAATTCAAAATTTTATCAGTGTGAAAAAATAACAGAAATTACAATAAGTTTGTAAAGAAATTATATTTAAATTAATTCGAAAATATCTTAGAGAATATGAAAATTATAGTGCCTTACTTCAAAAATATATTTAAATATACCAATATTTATAAGAAAATTTTATTTCTTCATAATTATCTGAAAATATATGACAGAAATTTGTTTGCGAACGAATAAACATTTAACGATGTTTGGCTTCTTCTCAAAGCAGCGTAAATCTGCCAAGAAAACTGATTTACAAGGGTTAATATATTGTTACAGCTATTGAATCCTTTATAAACTTTATTTTAATAATAATTTTAGCAATGTTTACTTTTGCTAATTTTTTTAAATTTAATAATGTACATTTAACAAAATTGCAAAAGCTCGTTTTTTTAAAATTTGAAGTCTTAACAGTAGACATTGATCAGAATCGTCTCTTGAAAAACTTATTCAGATAATAGAATTTTGATTGTAAGAGTGTGAAAATCTAATAAAGAGAAAAATTCGAAAGCAGAATTTCTTCACAGAATCGAAATTTCTTTCAGACTAAACACTATGTATTTTTAAAAACCTTCTAATATGGAAATTATAGTTTTTAATAGCAATAAAAAGGAAAAGTTTGTTATTCTATGGCAATCTTAAATTCTCACAAAATAGGATTGGAACTTTGAAAATTCGGTAGCATCTCTTTAATGAAAAATCATCTCTAGTTGGGGAATTTTGGATTCACGATAAAAATGCATTTTTCTTTTGAATTTTGGTATGACTAGGCCCTTCTATTACCTTAGAATATTTTAGACAGAAGATCGGATAATAATTCTGGCATGAATCAAAGGATCTTAATGATGTCATAGGAAATATGAAGCAGTCTTTTAATATAATTTTAAGAACGATGACAAAATCCTAAATATGACGTCACAGATATACACTGATATGCGATATAATAATAATTCATATATTGGTACATAGCTGATTGATATTTTGACAATTTTATTATTAAGATTAGTTAGATAATCGTTAGCTAAAATTAAATTTAGCAAAAAAAGGATCTCTAATATAAATTAAGAATGCAATTCTCTCTCTTTATAAAAAAAAAGTATATAAATTTATAAGTTCTTTCTTGTTACAGTTTAAAGCAGAAAATTTGATTGATGAATATTTATAGTAAACAGATTAATAAGTAACGTATAAACACTGAAATGCCTATTGCAGATATAAGAATATTAAAATTGAACACAATCAGAAATTCTTCGGAAATACACCCATAAAATGCAAATTTTCAGATCAAAAATTATCTAAACACCGTTAAAGAATCAAAACTGACTTCAGAAATGAAGTATTCGATTATAGAAATTCGAAAAAACCACCACCAAAGAAAATGTTAAATTATATTAATACACGAAATAAAGATCAAAACAAAGAATTATTACGTAGAAAACGTAGATGGTAGATGATCTTCCATAATTAATTTATTAGGATTTATCAAATACCATATACAATAGGTTCAAATATTGAAAAACTTGCACTAATAAATAATACTTGCGAAATATTTAAAAATATGTATATAAATTGAATTTATTTATTTATCGATGAAAATATTGAGATTATTAAAATTTAATTTGTGTGTCTTGAAATCGTCTTATAATTTTATTATGAATGAAATGCTAGAATATATAAAACGCTTTTCCAATGATGAGATCTTACGCACTTTAAATAAAATATTAAATTTAGTCATTGATTTAATTCTCCAGCTTAATTTATGCTACCAGTAATGAAAACACCCCCTATTTAGAGATGTATAAGTTCTACTAAGTTACTTAATTTTTTTTAATTTCCTCAAATAGCTTTCTTTTTATGTATTAATTCTTTTTTATTCAACTTAAAATGAATGATACAATTCCCAATTATTCAATTTACCTGAAAAATGAATATACTATTAAAACTGTTTAAAAATATTTTTATAATTTATTACTAGCAAATTTTACTGGTTTTAAAAAATTTTTGTTTTAACCAATAAAGTTAAATTGTGAAAAATACATTATCAACAGCATATTTTAAAAGTTGGAAATTTTTTAAACTGAATTATCTGTCCTCTTCAGACTTTATTGTAAACTTTATATATAAACTATAATTTCTAATCTAGAATAAAGCCAGCTGAAGAGGACTGATTATTTGGTCGAAAGTATTTCCAATAGCCAAAACAGTTGCTGTTGTTGTGTAGTATTTTATTTATTGAACATACAGGGTGACAATTATTGAGCTATATGAAATAAAAAATAAAATTTTCAAAACTACTGAGTTCAAATATTTTATGCAAATTTTAAAAGTAACTACAGATATTTGGATTTAGGTTATGACATGTTCGATATGCTTGCCATCATTGGCTATGATGGGGCGCAGACGAATAGCAAAATTCTGCACAACTCGCTGAAGTGTCGAGACATCGATGCTTTCGATAATCTCCTGAATGGCAGTTTTGAGCTTAGCAATGGTTTTGGGGTTATTTGCGTAAACTTTGTCTTTAATATTGCCCCACAAAAATGAATCACAAGTATTGAAACCAGGAGAATAGGGGGGCCAAGCGATTCCCATTCCATGGCCTCTGGATACCCCAGAGTCACTATACGCTCTCCAAAGTGCTCTTCCAGGACTTCACTCTATTGGTCCGATGGGGTCGTGTTCCGTCCTGCATGAACCACATCTTTCCGAAATCTGGGTCACTTTGGATAATAGGGATGAAATCATTTTCCAAAATTTTGACATATCGTCCAGCAGTCACCGTGCCTTCAATGGATATCGCACCGATTATTCCGCGACTGGACATTGCACACGAAACAGTTACCAGTTTGGGGTGGAGAGACTTCTCGATCGCGAAATGGGGATTTTCAGTCCTTCAAATGCGCCAATTCTGCTTATTGACGAACCCATCCAAATGAAAGCGGGCTTCCCCCGTCGCTAAACCAAACCTTATTCACATCAAATTCTCGACAATAGTGTTAGCGAAACGCAAACGCTGTTCAATGGCAATGGGGCTCAATGGCTGATGAGTTTGAATTTTTTAAGGAAAGAGCTGCAGGTCTTGAACAACAATTTGTCGCAGTCTCTCCCTGTTGATTCCGACCTGTTGTGCAGCTCGTCTGATCGATTTCCGTGGACTATTTTGAAACAGTTCGTGTTTTCTCGATATTTTCAGGCGTTTTCACACTTGCTCGACAACCAACATTGCCAACACTGTCATCACAAACACTACCAGTTCTCTCAAACTTTTGTATCAAATTTTTGATTGTTATAACACTTGGACAGGTTGTCTTTAGCTTGTACTCGGTCGCAAATTTCCTTTGAGCCGCAATCGGGCTGTTATTGCTCGAATAGTAGGCCTTGACAATCGATATACAATTCAGAAACGCTGTATTGCGACATTTTCACTGAAAAATTAGCAAGTGCGCGCATGCTCAAAAAAAATCCCAACATACCCTGCATTTAACCGCCAAGTTTTAACTGAATCTCGCCAACGGTTTAAAAGTTATCAAGGTTTTTTTCATATAGCTCAATAATTGTCACCCTATATATAAAGCAAAATTCATGTAGATGATCAGTCCAATTAATTTTGTTTAAAAACATTATTATTGGATGTATCTACTTGATAGATTTTTCTCTCCCAATATTATATTATATATATAAACATGCTTAATTTTGGAATATAATCCTTATTTTTAATTAACTGGCTTCATCTATATGCACAGTATTTTCTATGAATTGTCTTTAATTATTATAAACATAATATAAAAATTTACATACAAGCTTGTAGTAATCTGATTTCAGCTGCGTTATAATTTACATTATTAAAGGATCATATAAATTCACATTAAAAATAGGAATATCCTATGATTATACTAGTGTTTAAATTTTGCAAAAATGCTTTGTAAAAAATTTTTAAGAAAAACTTGTAACAAAAAGAAATTAAAATTTTAATATAAAAAATTCTTTTATGATAAATATTTTCATCATATTTAAAAAATAACCCAATTATTTCTCGAAACAGAAATTAAAACTGATCTATGATGTCACTATTTTTTTTTTATATATTTATAGACATTTATAAATCATATTATAAACACTTTGTATACAAATGTTCACTAAGAATTTGCTTGTTGCGATAAAAATGTTCGAATTCTTTGTAATAATTCTCTCTTCACTGAATCTGGAACCAATTCTGTAAATAAAAAAGACAAAATCAAAATGCTTTAATGTATAATTTAAATGAAAATTTTCTATTAAAATAATATATATTATAGTAAGAATTGTTGACTAAATTCAGCATGATCCAAAAAAAAAAAAACTAATTTTTCTATAATAAACAAATAACCAGAGCTAAAATATTATCTTTTTAAACTGATTTATGATATTTTCTAAGCAATGAAAAATTATTTTATGGCATAGATAATGACTAGAGAGAGAGAGAGAGAGAGAGTTAAATATTATTACTTCTTTCATTTGTTGTAGTAATTTAAAATCTTTTATTAAGGAGTTGTAATTTATAACAACAGACATGGGAAGTCTATCTGTAACAATCTCCATAATTCACAATATAAATTAACTGTTCAGCAGTGAGAATCAAATAACAGAAATGAGAGAAGAAATCAGCCTAGTCTTTTGACAGAATTATTGTTGTTGTTACTTGATATTTTGATTAGTTTTATTTAATTCTACATTATATTTGAGTATTAAAATTTATTATTTTTGTTTGCTTTTTATATGCCTTTTACACAAATATTTTTGTTTCCAAGAATTTTATATCTGGTCATTTTATTCAGATGATTCTTGTATCACAAACCAAACTGCAAAAACAATTCATTATTATAGTCATAATTATATTATCTGGAAATTATGTGATAGTGAAGCATAATTACATAATTAAAATAATTATTATTAAATAAGCTTGAGAATTTTTCTTAGTAACAACTTTTTCACTTAAGTTTTAGAAAAAATTCAAGTTTCAGAATGCTAATTGTCTTTAATTGTAAACTAATTTAAAAAGTTTGTATTATGAACTATAAAATTATGTTGTGAACTTGGAATTTTATGGGCTAACATTTTATTTAAAAAAATTTTTTTATGTTAATATATCAAATTCTGTAACAAAGTATAAATAAATATGCATGTTTTGTTAAATTCCAATCATCAAAGTCAGAAATTGTACCTAAATATACAATCTTTTGATTAATATTTTTGAAAATTGTCTTTAATTTTCTTTATTTTGATTTATATTATATTTACAGATTGACTTAATTGATAAATTACCTTCAGTTAGTTAAGTTACGTTAAGCTGCCATATCCTTGTGGGATATTCTCTATCTGGCAGCAGCTACTTATAGGCTGCTGCCAGATAGAGAATCAACTTTGCTCAGAATTATTGCATCATGCTGTCAAAAGATGGAATCTTTTGACAGCATGATGGCCATCCTATGATGGGGTCAACCAGATGGTTGAAGGATGGGATCCAATAGGCTGGGCCCAAATCCTACCTGAAAAACTGGAGGTGTGGAACCAGATTTGAACCCAGTCCTCCAGAGTAGTAAGCCAAAGTTTTACCATGTGGCATCAAGTAAATAAATTACCTTCAGCTATCATAGATTAATTCCAATTTATCAACTGGAGAATTTTAGAAAATAAAACATACAAAGTGAAGAATCAGACAATATTAGGTCATGTAATTGAAACTAACTGTAAAAAAAAAAAAAAAAAAAAAATGTTTATATTACCTCTTCCTTTCGGTGTTATTTCGGCTACTAAATCATCAACTGTTACATTTTCAACACCTTTCTCTTTTACAATTTCTGAAAATGAACAAAAATTAAAAATCTTACTGAATTATTATAAATCAGAAGTTTCAAAATAATAATATATCTCAGGAAGAAATAAAAATTCCACATTTATGTTTATAAAACTAAATGTATCTATTCTAAAATAAATTTATTACAATTACATATATTTTAGAATGAATATCTTGGCAACTATTAATATATAAATAATTTCAGAATTATATTTTTGATATTATAAATTAAGATTCCATACTCCATATTTTATAAATATAAGCCAAAATCTTTAATATATAAAATATAATTCTTATCTGTACTATACAGTTCCCATAGCATTAGATCTATAGGTACCAAACTTGGCATAGCAATTTCCTGTGATCCTACAGGTAACATAGTCTGCCATGGATTGAGAGCAATATATCTAAAGGTAGGGCATTTTGGATACAAACAAAAATATGCATTTAAATCCTTCAGTTTAGTTTGAATTTGGGAAGATGCAAAAAGTGAAACAACATGTCATTATTGTGGCATAACAATGAATGATGTTACAAAACATTATGCATAATGTCATGATGAAATATCATAAATATCATACATGATTTATGTCAATAACATAATCACACCAAAAACATTCTCAGAGCGTAATCATAACACTGTATGTTAACTAAATTAACATTAAATTGAACTCAGAGTCAATGGATTTTAATGGTTTTAACCCGTTCAGTGCCGACCGTTATCAATTTCCGCGTGCAAGCCACGGGCCAGCCATTTTTGTAATTAAGCCTAATTACTATTCATAAATATAAAAAAATTTATAATGCGCTTATTTTTTGTCAAAACATTCTGAAATTTTTTGTGTTTATAAAGATTGTGTGTGTCTCTTTTACTATTTAATTATTTTTTTAAAATTTCTTTATTCGTCAAAGTATTTGTTGCCTATATTAGATAAAAGTTTATATGGTGGTCTTTTGTGATTGTTTAACATCCATTGAAATTATTATTTTTATTAGATACCCACATCCCTTCTGAAATCCGATAGATGGTGGCACCATAGTGTAAATTTAAAAATAATTATTAATTTGGCAGTTAATCCAAAAAATAACTGCTGGGGGAAGTTTGGCTTATTTATTGTTTATTGGAATCGTGTAAATCCCCTAAAAGAATGAAGATTTAAAAAAAAAAAAAACTCTTTCTTAACTTTCTTTTAAGATTACTAATCTTAAATTGGCTTAATATGAATCATAATATTTACCAATGCTTCAGTTAGAAAAAAAATATTTATTGACATCACAAACAATTAAATGATTCTTAGAGCTAATTAAGCTAATTTATTGATCAAGTTAATTAGTTAAATTTACATCAAAAATTAAATAAGTCATAAACATTTAATTGGTTTCATATATTTTTTATAAGTTTTATAAATTCTTATTAATCTGTAACAAAGAGGATTTAATATATATATAAATAAAACTCAAAACAAGTTTTTTGAATTTTTGTCATCTGCCTTTATATAAGTCCAAAATAAAATAATAAACAATCTCTTAAAAGATAGAAACTTCATTTATTGAAAGCAATATATAGTTGATTCCAGTTAATCTAACTAGTGGTTTATCTGACCAGCTGTTTATATGGACCAAATGCTGAATAACAAATCCAAAATAGAGAAAATTTATTAGATTGTTACACTTATTTAAATCAAAATTCTGGTTTAAATCCGATCAATCTACTGGACTTCCTGTTTCCCTTTTCCAACATCAACACAATATAACCAATATGATTTGATAGAAATTGTTTATCATATCAAATGATAAACTATATTTTAAAGTAGTCACATTAAATGGCTTGAACTATAATTACAGTAAATTCCTATTAAATGGGATAGTCAAGAAATTAATTCCCCTGAATAATTGATGTTCTGAATAGTCTGCAAGAAAATTGGAACTATGGACAATATGCATTTAATATTAAAAAATAAATAAATTGCACACAAGCATATTTTCAAATTTTTTATTATTTATTGAAAAATAAAACAAAAAATTTATTTATGGCAGAAAATTATTGCAATATTTATAATTTTAATTTGATTTTAATTTTAATCACTAAGATATAATAAAGAAGCTTATCTGGAAAATCATTCAGATATCACATCTAAAATAAAAAATTAAAAATTATACCTTACATTTGAGTATTCATAACCAGGATAATTGGAGTCTATTGTATTTTATTTCTGAAAGATATATAGAATTGTTTATTTGCAGATATTCTTAGTTTGTTCAACTTGGTGGTTAGTGCTGAAAATATAAAAAAACAATTTATATTGAAGCCTGTGTCATCAAAACAGAATTGTATTTCTTTTGGACCTGAGGTATTTAACTTAAATTTAAAAAATTATATATTATTTGTTTTAATTAATACATTGTAGATTAGTAATATTTCCATTATATTTACTGCTGATTCTGGCTAGTTGTTAACTCTCTGATATTTACAATATGTAGATTGTATATATCTCTATAGTCTGTATACTAAGAGTTTTCCCTTAAAAAAGCTATTACATATGATGTCATAGCATTTAAACCAATCACAACAAAGACAGAAATATCACTAAGTTCTTTCTATTAATCAATGATGTTTAATAACAGTTAACACAAAATTGGTTACTCTAAATATTTGTAATGTAATAAAAATAAATTTTTTTTATATCTGATGATTGATTTATTTTTTCTCAAATATTTATTTCAATTAATATTATAATAATTTATTTTTATTGAATCATTTTCATTTTCACTAAGTGATTTTATTTTATGTATTATATTTCAAATAAAACATACATACACATCTTTTTTTTAATATGAAGTGTAACTCTTTTGACAAAGTATGATAGTCTCAAAAAAGACTGTTAATTAAATTATGATAATTTTGAAAAGAACCATTTTATGTTAACATTTGAAAACACAACTGCACAATTTCACTTTAATGTTTCTTTCATCATTTCATACCTATGAATTTTTGCTAATAATCTAATACTCTGTTTACTTTGACTTATAACTTCTCTGACAGGGAAAATTTTACTGCAGTATATTGATGTCATTGTCATCTGTTAATATTTTATGAAGTTTTATTGTTAAGTTTTTTTTTAATTTTGCCAAAAAGCAGCAACCATGCTGAAGAAACAATTAAATTTTACCATAAACAATTTTCTGGCTTTTTTAAACATTCCCTTCTCATTCTGTTTAATTCTAATCAAAAAACTGTATAAAGCAAAGATATAAAATCAGATTATTTGATGAGAAATGTGACTGATAATGCAATTCAATCAATTGCATTAAAACTTAGGAGAAAAATAAATTTTATTTAAAAAAAAAAAAAGAAATTAAGAAGAAATAAATAAAAATCAGAGATGTTTTCTAATGAAATGAAATTTATAAAATTTAATTTTACTCAGCCAAATTTGCTGAAATTTGAAAAAATATATACAATCAATTCTCGCTATTTGTGGTAGTTACATTCCGTAAATTCTTCACGAATACTGAATTAGCGAATGGTGAACCATTGTTCTTATGGGAAATATAGAGTTAGGTTCCTGCAAACCTTTCTTCCCAACATTTTCATACTTGGTTTATGTGTGTTTTTCTATTTACAGTCACCTTATTTAATTTAGTATTGCAGTGTATAGTACTATATACAGTATTATAATTTACAGTAATCTTTATTTAATTTTTAAACATTAACTATGTAGTAGATAAAATCTTATTTTTGATTGATAGTTTTTGACTATATAAAGTATTATAATTACAGTAATCTTTATTTAATTTTTTAAAACTATACAATATTATAATTACAGTAATCTTTATTTAATTTTTTAAAACATTAGAGTACTATATACAGTGTTATAATTACAGTAATCTTTATTTAATTTTTAAAAACATTAACAAGTATTATAATTACAGTAATCTTAGTTAATATTTTTAAAAATTAAATATAGTATTATAATTACAGTAATCTTTATTTAATTTTTTAAAACATTAACTACATTGATTGATAGTTTTTTGATGTTGCAAGATGTTTGATGTGACAGCTGATACATTATCTTTCTGAACTGCGTTGAAAAACTGTATCAGCCTTGTCTGCATCGCTTTTTTCCTCATATCTTCTAAAATTTCAGCATAAGGAGCAAATGTGCAGGAAGTTAGGTGCCTAAATTTGAGGCTGCATTCAAATATAGGGTCACATTCTTCTATGGGACTTGCAGATGATATGAATAGACTTTTGGCCTATCTGCGGTCTGTGGAGTGAGCAAGGATAGGTAATGAGAAATTTTCCAGCAAACCAATTCAGAGACTACATTTGTAAGCAAACAACTTCCTTTCTCCCTCTCTCCAAAGAGAAAAAGAGTGTACAGGTCCCTTGCTTTATGCGATTAATTGGTTCCATAAAATAATTGCGTAACAAGAAATTGCATAAAGTGAATTGAATTTAGCATGAGTGAGGTAGGGATAGAGTTTCTTCAGAAGGATAATAAAAATGAAAATTTTACATCTGTGAGAAAAGAAATTTTAAGGAATGAATTATTTAAACTTATAAACAAAATACCCATATTTAATGAATGAATGGTTGGATGAATGAATTTAATTAATACAATGTCATAAACACCTAAACACTACATACTTCTAACAGTCTTCAATCCAATTATGAATGGACTTGGTCTGGTGAGTCTGGATTATCACTCTCTAGTTTTCTTGAAGTCCCTGGGATGATAGGCTGATGATCTTCAACTTTTTAATGAAACAGTCAAGACTTAATTTATGAACAGTATTCTCCCTTTCTCTATAAACTTTGTAGCAAGCCAAAGAATTCTGAATTTCTCTCGCAATTTTGGTGCTACTAGTCTCATTAGGATCATTTTCTTCAATTATTCTGATGGCACTCTTAATTTGTTTAAATTCAGTCATTTGTTTTGTTATAAGGTATTTGATGGGCTCACCAACAAAAGGTTCCTGATTTCTGGAAATGGGATAAACGGGACTCAACCAGTTCATCCACATTTGTCTCATCTACATGAGACAATTTTTAATTTAAAAAAAAATTAATTTACTTTTTAAAATCGCATTATAGTGAAAATGCGTAAAGTGAGATCGTGTATAACGATGGGTATCTGTACATTGGTAACAGTATTTTCACCGCTCAGCGGGAGTCCGCAAATAAGCACAAAAGCTACGTGAATAATGATTTTGTGGTTACAAATAAATTTGCGCAAATAGTCGAATATGCTAATACTGAATCCACGAATAACGAGAATTGACTGTAGTTATATTTATATATTATATAAAATATTATTATTTAAATTAATTTTATTAAATAATAAAATTATTTAT
>AYEL01076216.1:0-11100 GCA_000484575.1 Olivierus martensii | reverse complement strand
ATATATATCCACATAGACATCACTTGAGGATAATTACTTCTTTACTTCGTCATAATTATACTCTTTTCAAAGAAAGATGAGCTGCCTTATATAATGAAGAGCTTATGGATAAAAAAGTTAAAATTTGAAGTATGGTGAGGAATGCATGCATGTAGTTCAAACAACAATTGCAAAATGCAAGTTTGCTGATTCATCGTCTTATCTGTTTGGGATAAAGCGTGAATTCTGTACAGTCACTGTTGTAAATGCGAATTACTGATTTTACAGATTGTATCCTGTTAAATAAAATTAACGAGTGATACAAAGTAAAGTAATAAAACTTTTATTTGATACACGACTGGACAGATACATCTAACACACACGTGGACATATAGAGAAGTGAGGAGACATGTGGAAACGTTTAAGTGTTGCCAGAGTACACAAATAAATAAAGGTACAAAAATTATATTAAGTAGTTGGGAAGCGTCCTTCCAACATATCCCATGAAATCAAAGGCCGCAAATATGCTGATCGAAAGTCAAATTGTTGTAAGACAAGGACTTTTCGTGTATGGAGGCAGAAATCAGCCACTGTAGCACCAGCAAATCATGAGATGGGACTGAATTCTCTTTTCTGTTAGAGGCTTGTCACTTCTTCTGGGAGGATCTTTATCGATTTTCTTTAGGATTTTCCATATTCTTCTCACTTCATCCTTCATTAGTCAAGGGTGACTTGAGAGTAGACGGCTTTTATCTCTCTTAATAAACGTGTAAATCGAGATAATTGGTTGTGGAAACAAGAACATATAATAATGAGTACTGCATATAAATTTAATGACAACAATTTAATCTTTTTAAAATTTCTTATATTCTGAAATTTACTATAAAAGAATTCATGAGTTATCAACAAATCTGATAATGTTTTCTTTAAGTTTAAACAATATTTAATAGTAAGATAATTTATGAATCATGGAATACCTAAAATATTTTCTTTAGAAATATTCTTAATGTCATTTTATGGCAATATTTGCAAATTTCTAATAATAAAATTAAATGCCATGCAGGGATTTCTAATAAAATGGATTATTCAATATGTATTTCAGCTAAGAAGTATGCAAGTTTCGATAATAGGTCCATCTTGGATGAATGATACACAGTATCTAGAATCGTATTATGAAGAAGTGAGTATTATTTCAGTTAATATTATGTTTCACACTTCTGTTAGTTAATTATTATTTTTCTTCTGTTAGATTGGTGACATAACAGAAGAGAATTATTTACAAAATTTTATTAAATTATACCGATTTTATACAATGAAAACGTTGAAGGAATTATCTCGTGAAGTGAATCCGGAAGATATGTATGACTCTTTTTATATTTTTAATTATTTAGGTGTGAACAATATGATGTAAATGAGTCGCTTTAAATACTATTTCATTTTGAAACACAGAAGTTGGTGAAGACACATGCCACGCCACATGTCGTATACAGCATACCACACACGAAACATTACGCCATACCACATATGCCACGACACGCCATGCCAAACAAGGCAAACCATACACACCACGCCACGACAAATGACATAAGTGGGTTTCTTTAAATACTGTTTCATTTTGAAACACGACAGTCAGAGATCACACATGCTACGCCAGCCACTCCGTGTACGCCATACCACACATGCCACGTCATGCCACACCAGCTATGCTCACCGTATCCCCGTCACGTCAGTTACGTCATATCATACATGCCATATCACACACATGCCAAGCTCACCAATTACGCCACGCCGTATACGACATACCACACATGCCACGTAACATACACTATACCTGCTATATTTCATTTACTGTTTTTATTTTGAAACACAGTACTGTGTGTGAACAATATAATAAAAATATTGCGTTCTGAATATTTTAAGCTATACTAGTTTGAATTTTTGTGTTCAAAAATAATTTTTATTACTTATGAACGTTCACAACTAATAAAAATGCACTGTTGTTTAACCCTCTTGTTTTTGACTGTTGAAGTCTCTTACTTTATTATGAAGATTTGCGTATTCTATTAATAAATGAACCTTATTGCTTTGCCAAATTTATCCCTTGATATACTTTACAGAAATTTTTAATCATTTGAAACAATTTAAACTAATTTTAGCGTCATCTCGTAATTAGAATATTTATTAAATATGAAATCAGAGTGACGCCATCTATCAATTAATAATTAAACTAAAATTTTTGACTAATTTATCTGTCTTACCTGGGTCGAACCAGGCTGAGGCAGATTTTTTACATCATATTATAATGAAATTCAGCATATTTAAATTATATAGCCTATATCTATGCTAAATTTCATTATTTGCTAATACTTATCGAATTCTTGACAATAAGGGAATCAGTTATTAACTTCTACTTACATTCTGATTAGGTTAGTTTGATTAAGCTGTCATATCCTCATGGGATATTCTGTATCTGGCGGCGGCCACTTAGAGCCCATCACAGGTTGGCCAGCACCCATGATGGGGTCAACCGGATGGATGAAGCATGGGGATTCAACGGTCCAGGCCCGGATCCCTCCTGAAAAACTGGAGGTGTGGACCCGGATTTGAACCCGGATCCTCCAGGTTGTAAGCCACAGCTTTACCACGCGGCCATCCGGCCGACTCCTCAACCTAACTGAAGAGGCAGGTTTTTCCGTGATCAAAAATAGAACGCATTAGACAAAAACCTAGAAATTCGGAGGATCAATTCAAATCACTCGGATGGCCGAGTGGTAACTCTGTCGGCGTGCCACTCAGGGCGACCCGGGTTCGCGTCCCGAGTCTGGAAGCTGTCGGCGTGCCACTCAGGGCGACCCGGGTTCGCGTCCCGAGTCTGGAACTGGATTTTTTCGGGGTACTGGGCCCGGCCCGGTGATCCCCGTCCTTCACCATCCGGCTCCCTCCACGGGTGTGGGTGCAGCCCGTGGTTGGAACTGGCAACGCCCTCTTAGTAATCTCTCTGATTAGAAAGGGGGCTTAAAATATGCAAAAAAATCATCGAGTCAGCCATAACAGCTATGAATGAAGGGATAAACTGCAATAATTTTTATATCAGTATAAGATATTATGTACTCTGTATTTATTATAACTATAAAAAATAAAAAAATCTGACGACAGTATCAGAAGTCAGTATTGATTCTATGGAATCGACTCAATACTGATTTCTAATATACTGGTAACCTTATTACTATAGTATGCTATATAGTATACTATAGTATTACTATACTCTACCATAGACTCAATTCTAACTTCCGATACTGTCGTCGGTTGATTCTATGGAATCGACTCAATACTGATTTCTAATATACTGGTAACCTTATTACTATAATATGCTATATAGTATACTATAGTATTACTATACTCTACCATAAACTCAATTCTAACTTCCGATACTGTCGTCAGGTACTTTGGCACAATACATTTATTACAAAGGCACACTTCAACCGTACTCCATGCAGTAACTTCACTGTCTCTCTATTTCATTAACATTGCTTACCAATGTGCTTGCTTACACCACACTTCTCAAGTAATTCATTGCAATCTAGAAATAATTCAAAACACGAAAATATTTAAAAAATAATAAGTGAAAAATAATTAATTTATACCAATATTTTGTTTCGATATATCTGAATTTAATCCATTTTTTAAAACACTAATTTTTGCAACCCGTACTATGACATTCCACCACTCTAATTTAACATCTTTTCTTTAAGAATCCAAAGGATTTTTTATTTATATTTAAAAATTGTTACAATTAATCAATTAATTTATAATTTTATTAATTTTTTACTTTATATCAGTACTAAAAAATTCATCATAATTACAGATGGCGAAGAAAACTTCTTACAACCAATATATTTTACAGCGAATATTATAATTGGATATGTAAGATTTAACTTGAAATTTTTATTTTTAAATATATTTCTTTTAATTTTGTTTTAAAAACAAAATAGGAAATTATTAGCACTAAACTAGCTATACCTGACGACAGCATCGGAAGGTAGTATTAAACCTGTGGAATACTATAGTAATCTTATTACTATAGGATTACTATGGGATACCATAGACTTAAAATACTGACTTCCGATGCTGTCGTAAGTTAGCATCGGAAGGCATATTTATTATAGTTCATCAGCACAATAATTGGCATATTTATTATTTGATTTGGATAAAATTATTCCAGTAGAAGTCCATATATGTTATTAGATCGCACTAGTGTATCAAATCTATTAAAAATGATCATTATCGATAATGATCATTTTTAATAGATTTACTGTGATCCATTGTGAGAGAGAAGATACGTGAATATTTTGGGGCAAAAATTTGACTAAATATCCAGCTTGAATGAAGTGTACTGTATATACAATATTGGGAATCTGTGAATCACTCTTATTCAAAATAACCTATATTTGATAATATCCAGTTGGACATGAGATAGCAGTTGGATATGCATGAAATGAGCATATCCAGTTCATGAACATACCAGTTCCAACTGCTTATTTCATGCATGTCCAACTGGATATGCATGAAATGAGCATATCCAACTGCTGCACTTCATACATATCCAGTTGGATAGCATTTGCATGAGATTTGTTTTGACAATATCTCATGTAAATGCTATCCAAATGGATATGCATGAAATTCTCATATATTATTGGGATCCACTAGACAAGAGGATGGCACATGCTAAAAATGATCAAAATCGATTACTGCGTAATAGGCAAATCGCGTGATCGATTTATCGATCTTGTTAAACTTTAGAATTTTTTTAAATAGTTTGTGGTTAGCATTTCACATAATAGTGAATATTTGTTCAAAACTTTATAATTTTCATGCACAGGTGATCAAGAAGATCATAATTTTGATAAGTATCAGTATTTAAAGATATACAGGTGTATTCTGGTTACTGACATAATTCGGGTTGTTCGTAACTCAGATACTACTGTTATTTTGGTTCCGAAAGTACTGAAATAACTTTACATACTGTATACTGTATTTTATTTCACAATAATTATTATTTAAAATAAATTTTTTCTTATTTTTATTTCAGATATTCCTCTAGCAATTTTGAGATCTCCGTTTTATGATTTACAATTTACTCCGTAAGTAAAAGTCATTTGAAGAATAAATTACTGTATTAGTATTTTACAGTTAAATTGACAATAAAATGCATCAAAGATGCAGAATTAAATTATTGTATGTTAATTAATAGTTTTTGTTAGTTAATGTTAACATTAAACTTTAGAATTTTTTTAAATAGTTTGTGGTTAGCATTTCACATAATAGTGAATATTTCTTCAAAACTTTATAATTTTCATGCACAGGTGATCAAGAGGATCATAATTTTGATAAGTATCAGTATTCAACGATATACAGGTGTATTCTGGTTACTGACATAATTCGGGTTGTTCGTAACTCAGATACTGCTGTTATTTTGGTTCCGAAAGTACTGAAATAACTTTACATACTGTATACTGTATTTTATTTCACAATTGGACCAATTAAAAGTTTCTTATTTCATAGATTTTAATGAATAGTTCAGAATGTAAAGCAAGGATTTTTGATATAATCACCGCCTTCTTAAAATACTGTCATAATATATTAATTCAATTTTTCATTAAATCGGTTGCAAATAGCATTTAACTGTATTTTATTTCACAATTGGACCAATTAAAAGTTTCTTATTTCATAGATTTTAATGAATAGTTCCGAATGTAAAGCAAGGAATTTTGATATAATCACCGCCTTCTTAAAATACTGTCATAATATATTAATTAACTTTGCAATTTTTCATTAAATCGGTTGCAAATAGCATTTTCTTATCATATTAATCAAAACTATTGAAGAGTTTTTGAAATTTTGTGAAATTTGTAAATGAAATTTCATGTTCGAAGTACGAATGTTCGCAACCAGTATGTTCGTAATTAGAGGAGCGCCTGTATTGATATTTTCGATGGGAAAATATATTCTAAGACAGTCACACACGTGAATTTACATTATTGATGATATTTTCTGATGGAAAATTGCAATGATTTACTGCTAAACAATTAGTAATTGTTCCAATAGTAAATCACTTTCACTTGCTAAATTCATCAATTCATGCATGCTATATACTATTTTCATAGAATGACTTTCGTTTGCTCGATTAAAAATCTCTAAATCATATTAAAGAATTGTTTATCTTTCAATACTTATGGGACATGAACAAAATTACTTTAACATCACAGTTACTAAGGTACCTATAGGCTGGTGACATTTTTCTCTTCTATTTTTACGAATTAATGGGAGATGAATATGATTATGATATTCCAGTGGAATATGGATAGACAAGGTTAAGTCATTCAACTGGAACATGAATAAATAAGAAGACTATGTTATTCTAGCAGTAGTTCACTATTGGAAAATGAACATAAAATTAAATTAAACATATATTTATTTACTGTAAACATATTTTTCATTGTATAATATGAATCATAATGGTTAATAATTCAGTAAATTTTCAAAAAATGAATTCAATGTATTTAATAATTAAAAGCTAAATTATCATTTGTTACGTATTATTATCCATTTAAAATAAAAACATAAAAGTTGTTTAAATTTCTATGTTAAATTTTTGTTGTAATTATTATAATTAATTTTTATCTAATAAATTTTAATATATTTAAGGGCAATGAAGTTTGGATCATTAGGGAGCTTAATTGGACAAGGAATAATGCAGGCCTTTGATAATAATAGTCAGTAATTTCTATCAAAATAATTATGCACTTTAATAGAATAACTACTATTAAATTAATTAAGCAATTCCTTTTAAATAATAAAATAAAGTAATAGAATATGAGATATATTAAATAAAAAGATAATGTTTAATGTAATTTTTGATTGTCAAACAATAATCTTGAAGGAAATTTGAAGAAACATAATATCAGGTCAACCCAAAAACAATTTAAAATTAATTAAAAAAATTATAGTATAATTATTAATTACTAGATGGCGCCACACTAGTTCAAAATTATAAATTTAATAGATATTGCCATCATAATATTTATTTGAAAATTAAAAAGTTTAATTCAGACTTATTCCACTAGGGGAGGTTTGGCTGTAGTATTTAGTTTAGTTTGAGGGTAATTCTCCTTATTAGTGTGTATTTGAGTACAATGCCTTTTTTATACTGTACTTGTTCAAACATGTCTCACCTTGTCTAAAAAGAGGAGGTTTGGCTGTAGTATTTGGTTTAGTTTCAGGGTAATTCTCCTTATTAGTGTGTATTTGAGTACAATTTTTTTTTTTATACTGTACTTATTCAAACATGTCTCAACTTGTCTAAACCTGACTTTTTACATGAGCTTTTGCAACGTTGGAAGAGTGTTACTGATTCAAATAGAGTTTATATATACTTGATAAAATTAGTTAAGTGAAATTAGTGATTTTATATCCTCTCAAAACTTAACGCTCTTGGGATGATCTGATATATCTATTTAAATATTGAAAACAGAAGTTATTAACTACATACTAAAGTTTCGGAGATATTTGATAGAAATATATTTAAGCTATCTATAAATTTCCAATTCTTAGATATAAAAACTTCATTTTTAGGTATCTACTTCGAACCAAGTGGAGAAACTAACGAAACGTTATGGAGAAGTGAACTCACACGTGAATACTATAACAATTACATGACATGTTTATCAAGTTACTACACTAACTTAACGACACCGTTGTGTCAAATTGAAGTAATAAGAATTTTCATGAATTATTCATATTTTTATGCAAATATTTAAATTTTCCTTAAAAATACTCTGTATAATTTTGCTTTTTGAGATAGCAATGTGCTTTATACTTATTTCTATCATAATCTAAATGGGAATCATTCCTATTTATACCATAGAATAATACACATGACATACACATGTTGATACAAACAATAACATATATGATATTAATTAAAAAATATTAATTTTAGGTTATTTTAATTACAGATTGATGGAAGTAAAACGGTTAACGAAAATTTCGCATTGAATATGGGAGTATCTAAGGCTTTCAATGTAAGGTGTTTTTTTTAAACTAATATTAATCACAAATTATTGGCTTTGTAAAACAAAATATAATTGTATGTTTTAAAACAGGCATTTAAACGTTTCGCGAACGATAGTGGCATATTTGATGATGATGAAAAATATATAAATGCACAGAAATTATTTTATGTCGTCTTTTCATATGTAAGTAAAAATCTGTTTTTATATATTTTAAAGAATGTTTCACAAGTAATTGTAATTAGAGTACCATGTCGTCAGATTACCAATTAAGTTTGAGATCAATAAAACTTATAACAGAGAAAGTACTGATTAACTAAATATAATCATCATATGTAGAAAGTACTACTAATTTTAAATGGTTAATTGATGCTTTATTAATATCAATTTTTATGGCTTTATTACTAAGTTTCATAAATATTCATTAAGCGTGTCTGAAAAGTTTGAATGTTTGCCAATTTTAAGTGATTGTAACTGGAGGATAAAAATATAAGAATTGAAATCAGCCTTAATAGCAGAATATTTTTGTATAATTTGAAGAAAATATACTAAATAGTTCAAAAGTTATTAGTGGGCATACACAAATAATACTCAAGTATCGTACTTTCTCAAAAAAGAATAATGTAATGAACGAATACCATTATTAAATATATTAATAGTAAATAGTTCAAAAGTTATTAGTGGGCATACACAAATAATACTCAAGTATCGTACTTTCTTAAAAAAGAATAATATAATGAACGAATACCATTATTAAATATATTAATAGTATCAAACTGGCTGGTGGATGTCCCTTTTTCGGTTGAACTACTGTACTGATTTCTATAAATAGGTATCTTTAGAAAGGTGTAATTTTTGGATGTCTGCGACAGCCAAATTATTTGTTGTTATTAATAATTTAAAAATTATAAATAAAAATTACATTGAAATTGTTCGGTTGAACTACTGTACTGATTTCTATAAATAGGTATCTTTAGAAAGGTGTAATTTTTGCATGTCTGCGACAGTCAAATTATTTGTTGTTGTTAATAATTTAAAAATTATAAATAAAAATTACATTGAAATTGTAGTTCCTCTAAAAAGACAGAAATCGCAGATGGCACTGTAACGTAATAATGGATGCCATTTTACGATTCACCCTTGGATTCAGTACACGAGTTCGGAGGTGTTTTTGTCGTTATATACAATATTAGATTAAATCACAAGATTATGTTTCCGCTCATTTATATGAATGAGTAATATCTAGTATATATTAATAGGCAAACGGGTCTGGCTGGATATCGCTTTTGTAGTTGAACTGTTGATTATGTTTCCGCTCATTTATATGAATGAGTAATATCTAGTATATATTAATAGGCAAACGTGTCTGGCTGGATATCGCTTTTGTAGTTGAACTGTTGTACCCAGTGCCGGATCTAGTTAGTGCGGGGCCGATTGGAATATTTTTCACGGGGGCCCCTCAAAATATGGCTTATATGTATAAATAAAATAAGTAACATTTATAAATAAAGACCCATTTTTGTCAGCTGGATTGGCTACGTAGAAACGCTTCCGCTTTCTACTCTGGAGGACCCCGGTTCGAATCTCGAGTCCCACCCCTTGAAAACATTTATCATGATCATGAAGTCGGGTCCTCCCGTCGTCCCTAGCCGGGATTAGCAGTGAATCCTCACCATATAGTCACATAGACCGAATGCAATGGTCGTTCCTACACAGCATGCAAATGCGATGTATTCTATATGCGGGAATTCTGCATATTCACTGCACCTGTTAATGAAAAATGCTCCGAATTGTCACATATGGAGTACAGTCCATAGAATATTCCCAGGCCACATGTCGTCAACATCCATTATTGGCAAAAACCAATGAACAAAATCCATTTGTTCATGCGAGTCTCGCAATTTCAACTGTTGCATAATATGAATCTTGTAGGGGTACCAACATAAAATGGACCGAAGCATTTTTCAAACAGTGTACCAAAGAAAGCACAAATCATCTGCCACCACATGGGCACATGATTTGTCTTTTTTGGGATAAAGAATTTTGACTTCATACTGTATTGTCAACCACATCAATAGTAACTTCATCAAACGACGTCAATGAAAATTGGCCGTCGACCCCTGGTGCCACACCCAAATCTCCCCCTGGTGCCACATCCAAATCTCCATTGTCTTCAAACTTTATAATTATGTTCTTTTATTTTTAGACATGGGCATTTTCATATTCTTTTCAAATGACAATATTCTCTTAATGAAAATATGTTAGTTATTTTACCAGAATATTGCTGCTATTCTGGAAAATAACTAAGAATGCAGGGTTAGGTTAAGTTAGTTCGGTTAAGCCGCCATATCCTCATGGGATATTCATTATCTGGCGGCGGCCACTTATAGAGCCCATCACAGGCTGGCCAACACCCATGATGGGGCCAACCGGATGGTTGAAGGATGGGGTTCAACGAGCCGGGCCCGGACCCCTCCTGAAAAACTGGAGGTGTGGGACCCGGATTTGAACCCGGATCCTCCAGGGTGGTAAGCCGCAGCTTTACCACGCGGCCATCCGGCCGACAATATTGCAGGGTCTTTCTTTTCCAAAAGCATGATGATGATTGCAGAATGGCTTGCTTGCAATGATCTACTGACAATTTATACATATTTAATGCGTAGTTTCGTAATTTGTATGCTTTTATTTGGATAAATTCATCCACCAAAAACAAAAATGTGAAAAAATGAACCAAGTTCTATTCTGCTAGTTTTTTTGGCCACCAAAAGAGTAGAGATCTAAAACAGGTGCCAAGTTTCATTCCAACACCAATGTTCGAGAAATGAGATTTAAATAGTGAAATATATTCAATACAGTATCACATTTTCAGGCTTTTACTTGACAAGTTTTAATATCTGATAACTGGGGGAATAACATAATATAACTCAAAAACTTGCCAACTAAAAGCCTGAAGATGTAACACTGTATTGAATTTATTTCAGTATTTAAATCTCATTTCTCGACATTGGGGTTGGAATGGAACATGGCACCTGTTTTAGATCTCTACTCTTTT